>OVAN01002121.1:0-35411 GCA_900406275.1 Anastatica hierochuntica | reverse complement strand
AATCTTAATCTTATTTCTCTTTTACATTGACATATAAATATTAGGGGTGGGCATTCGGTTCTTCGGTTCGATTTGGTTCGGTTAATTCGGTTCCTAAATTTTGGAACCATACTGGAACCGAAAGATTTTTGGTTCGATTCGGTTTCGGTTTCCGTTTGGATTCGGTTCCAAGTAAAGAAGTAACCATTTTTGCATAAAATTTCGGATAATTGTGGATATTTACGGTTATTTATGGGTATTTTCGTGTATTTTCAAATATTTTTAAATATTTTAAAAATATTTTTAGGTAATTTTAAATATTTTGGTTCTTTTCTGTTACCCGAAAATAAGGTTCGGTTCGGTTCCGGTTCATTCCGTTCTCAAAAAATGGAACTGTTCAGGTTTTTTTTTTCATTTTTCGATTTTGGTTCGGGTTCGATTATCGGTTTTCCTATTTGGTTTTTCGGTTCCGGTTAGTTTGCCTATCCCTAATAAATATAATCTATCTTACTAAAATTGAAGTACACAAAATTTTTCATGTGTGATTTTTTTAAAATTAAACATGTATTAGAAATTTTATCAAATGTATCCAATGAATATGAATATTTTTAAATATGTATAACATTGGAATATTCTGAGAGGAGCAAGTGGGCAGTAGAAATATTTTAATATAAAATTTTTTCATAAATTAAAAAGTTTATAAAGTGATAAAATTTATAATAACCTACAAAATTTATAAAAATATAATTTATATAAACTATATAAATTTAAGTTTAGCATCTGATATTTTTTTTAAAAATACTCCAACGAATTTTGTGTCACGGTATTTCAGATATTATTCGAACTGAACTCATACCTTAATACGTACGGGAACCCAAAAAATGCGAAAAATCCAAAAATCTCAAACTTAAACTTGAACATGGGATTCAAAATAATTGAAAAGTTAAAAGTTTTGAACTTCAACTCAAACATGAAAGTCGAAATAACCAAAATTTCTGAATTCGATATTTGACAAATTAAGCATGATCAATCATAAAAATTAAGAAAACATTCGTGCGGTTGCGCGGATCAAACTCTAGTTCAACTTTAAAAGTTTTTTGGGTGAATTAGCTCCAACACCAAAAAAAAACTATTCCCCTATTTTCTTTTATGTGATGTTTTAGCTTTCAGCATACGAATTAAGGATTTACTAACTTTTATTCAGTTTACCTCTTTTTTTATAAATACACCTATTAACTACAACTATTTCAACCAACAGAAAATCAAACTGCAAAATACTAAAAGTCAAAAACACCAAATAACATTAAAATTTTGCATAAAAATTTGAAAACATAATCTATTTTGAAACAAAAAGTTCTCTTAAAACATCATTTACTACAAAACGGAGGGAGTATTTTGTTTTTTAGGATGTCCAAAAATAATAATAATAATATAATGAAATGTTTTACAAAAATACTTCCCTCTTGTCAACAGAAAAAAAAACTAGAGACAAAAAAGCACTTTCACATATAAAGGGTTGGGAAAACTAATAACCTTTGGTAAACTTTATAATTACCCAAAACTTTTTTAATATACGATGTTATTCAACTTTAGAAGATTTTAAATTTGATTGATTTGTAATCAGTTGCCGTTGAACTCTATGAATGAATAATTGGAATTCAAATTCAAGGTAAACTGTGAGTTTAAAATCTATACACATAAACACTATTAAAGTTTTAACTTTTGATAGATTACAAATTATTGATAATTAAATTGATTTTAAAAAGCATTGATCCAATAACACCCTATAATGGCATTTAAATTAGTTTTTAGAATGTTCTATCTAAAAATCTTTGTGCACCCACATCGACAATTGCTTCAGTTTCTTTGCTACTTGTTCCCTATAAATACGGACATCACATGTTTTAGAAAATAATTCGCGGGTAACTCGCCAAGTGATAAACATTAGGGCGGGTATTTGTTTGGGCGAGTACTTGCTTTCATGGGTCAAGTAACAAGTCAAAAAAAATTTTACCCGTGCGGGTCAGGTCATGGGTAGGGCCGAAAATGCGGGTATATGGTCCGTGTCCAGCCTTAGCTAGAACCTATCGACCTGACATGTGACGGCAGACTAGAGAGGGACAAAAACAGGAAAAGAACATTTAAATGAGAAAAATTAGCTAAGATAAGGCCCACTGAAATAGGAATGCAAAAATGTGGATTTTTTTTTTGTCATCGTAGTCTAGTGGCAAATAGTTCCTCTCACTAAAGTCAGGTGCAAGGTTCGAACTCTGGTCTCGTGAGATGGATGCAGAGGTGGTGCAACCACTGTCCCACTTGCACCTATCTGCAAAAATGTGGATTAGTCGTCATCTTTGTGGACATTGCTTCTGAGATAATCGATAAAGATGAGATGTGGTTAAAAATATTTTACATCCGATAAAATCGGAATAAATCATGTATGTATATATTAAAATCGGGAAAATTGCATAAAAACCACCAAACTTGAATTTTTTAGCACTTTAAACTTTGAAAGTTTTTGACTAGCACTTTAAACCTTCAAACTGATATTTTTATCACAAAAAATCTCCAACGGGTTTACTTGTTCTTCAAGTCAAATATATGACCAGTATTACAGGTCATATATGTGTAAAAAAATTTTAAAATAAAAAATCTAATTAGTAAATAATAAAATACATTTAAAAATTAAAAATTATGAAAACTTCAAAAAAGCTCTGGAAATTAAAAAATCCAATTCAAAAAACAGAAAAATTAAAATTCAACAATAACAAAATATTTAAATATATATAAGATAAAATTAATTATAAAAAATAAAATACATAAAATATTTCAAAAACCCTTAACGTTAAACTCTTCACCCAACACTACACTAAAACCCTTATAAACAATAAAACCTAAACCTCAACCAATTAACTATAACCACAATATCTATACCCTACCCCTTAAAACTAAACCCTAAAATATTTCTCATAGACATATATACTTTTGAGATATAGCAAATTTTTTTGTATACTTTATACTAATGTTCATTTTATATTCTCAAATTTATCATCAATTAAGAATTAAAACACACGTGGGCGCAAACTAATCGACACGAGAATCATGGAAAACTACTTTATTGGAATTGTTATAATTTTTCAATGGACATTTTTCCCTATGTATATAATTTTTTTGTGGATAAACTAGAAAAACAAACACAATAAACCAAATACGCTTGAACCCTAAAATCCAAAAATAACTCAATCATCCTAAATCTCAAACCCTATATCTCAAACCCAAACCTTAAACCTTATACACATAAACCTAAACTCTAAACCACAAAGTCTAACCATAAACGTGAAACGCGTCACCTAACACTACACTTAAACCCCTTACCCCAAACAATTAATCCTAACCTCAACCACCCAACCCTAAGTCCTAAAACTAAACCCTAAAATATTTAACTAATTGTGGATGCAATCATATTTATATATATAAGTATGTCAGTTTAAATTATATATCTATATAACCATGTTCATTACATGACCACTAAAACTTGTCCATCCAGTACAATTTATTCCTAGAAAATTTATCCACCCAACAACATTTCTTCAAATATGTAACCACGAAACCATAGTCATTAACAAAATTGTCCACGAAACCATGTCCACTGATAGATCATCACCTTGGACGATGAAATTTTCAACCAAAATGTCCACTAAAACTTGTCCAATAAAATTTATTCATATAAAATTTATTCATCCAACAACATTTATTCAAATATATATTCACGAAACCATATGCATTAACAAATTTGTACATGAAACCATGTCTACTGATAGATCATCACATTGTACGATGAAATTATGAACCAGAATGTCCACTAAAACTTTTCCAGTTCAATTTATTCATATAAAATTTATCTACCGAACAAAATTTATTCAAATATATAACCACGAAACCATATATGTTGACAAATTTGTCAACGAAACTATGACAACTGATAAATTATCGCATTGCACGATCAAATCCCGAACCAAAAGAGAACTCCATTCCTTGAAACCGTTGGGACATTGATCGAGTTCAAGAACAAGAAGGTCATTCTTACCAACATTGACCCCAGGAAATCTTACAAGATGATTGGTGCTCGTGATGAGTTTTGTGGGACAATAACTACTTTATATGCTAAAGATTATCCGGTTGAGGAATTTGATTTATGCGAAAGCCTTGAGTTGTTATTTGGGAAAGATGACCATAGAGAATTCTCTCAAATTACTTTAATGGTGGACTCCAAGAAGAAAAGAAGACCTCGAAAGGGCAAAGGCAAAGGAAAACCACAACTAGTGTTAGACAATGAGATGATTTTTGAGAACTATGCTCTTGATCATTTATTTTCGATGAGGAAGACTTCATCAAAAAGACACCAAGTGGGAAGAAGATTGAGTCATCAATGCAGCTTATCCCAATTGACATTGAATATGGTGTTACTGAGTACAAGATCAAGTGTAAAGGCATTCCTAAGCCTTTCAAAAGAGTTAGGAGTGTGATCCCAATGGAGGTTATGGAACAAGATCCTAGGTGTATTGACGAGATCATGGGATGGGTCCTAAGGTTCGAGCTCGTGGACAAAGGAGCTAAGAGCCTTGGTGGTTCACATTCCACCACCCATTAGTTCCCCAAAAAGACAATGTCAAGCTTGGAGACATTAAACAAGCGCACATGGGAGGAAATCCCATGAGTATCCTTTATAAATATAAGTTTTAATCGTTTTTCATTTATTACTTCAATTGGATAAAGTTGGCTAAGTTTGGTTTTTGATTTGCTTTGATAGCTCTTGGATAATATTCTAAGTGTAAACCTATCTTGTTGATTCATTGGTTGAAATTCCACTTAGAGTCACTAAGGGTCTCTTGAAAACAATGATAAAACTCTTCAGAAGAGAAGTAGATTTTGAGAATGCATGATAGTTTACATTGATTTGTGAGCTAATTGAATTGGAATGATGAGTTTGATTGTCCCATAAATCTAAGCTTGATATATTGAATGGCTTTATGAAAATGCCTTGTTTATACACTTGGTAGCTTAGTTGTTTGTTTGGGAGCATTTGAATGGTATATGAGTTAATTTGTGGTATTTGCTTATTGTAGGTATCAACTCTCATTCCAATGGTTTCAAAGTAATCCGTCTCTTTCATTTCACTCAATGGACTCCACCGGTTCTCCTAATTTTTGATCCAAGGTACCTTTCCTCTATCCATTGTATATACCGTTTTTCTTTTTACTTTTTTGTGGTTTGGTCTCCTTCACCGGATTTTATTCAATCACAGAGACGGTAAAGAGTAAGTTCATGGGAGGAGAATGATTGCTAATCTCCTTTCTTAGTTTTTTTGTCTCTATTTTCCTTTCTTTGATCTAATATACCATAGCTTGCATTGTTAATATCTAAGGCATAGAAAAACCAAAAAATCGAACTTTTTTGAAAAACACACAAAAAAAAAAGAATCATGTAGTTGCATTCCTTCAAATCATTCTTAGTAGGATTGAGTCTTAGACAGCATATAGGATGCATTTGTATAGAGAAAATTAATTTGACCGTCTTGTAAGTGGATTATGCTTAGGGATTCAACTGATATCCTTGTTAGAAGTAGTATGTAGCTTGAGCCAAACCGAAAAAATGGAAAATTCATACTCAGAACTCTTGGCTTAATTGTTTGCGTCTAAATTGGATCTTGCATGATTAGAATTCAACCCTAATGAACTTGAACGTAAATGAACTTTGAAATTAATCTCGCTTATGGACTTGAAGCGCATTAACCACGGTATAAACACATTGACACTCGGATGGTCTTATCCCTTTTTACCACCCTTAACCAATTCGAGTGGCCATTCTCATTTTAAGAATGGTACCCCACCTTTAAACCCAAACTTTTTTATTTCGAACCCCACATTATTCTTGATTGAGTGAGGCCTCTTTTGGTGCATTCATATGTAAAACCCCGTGAGTATTGGGACGACAAAGAGGTTCCTTCTTAGAACTAGTCTCGCTTTAAGACTAGCATAGATAGGATGGGGATCGATTTGAGTGCATTACTTGATGATCATGGGTTGGGAATGTTTTGTGATGACAAAAATGGGTTCAATAAGATAAGTCTTAAGGAAAGAAAAAGATGAAAAATGATACACTCTAGGAGTAGAAAGAAGAAACGAAAATATGGCTCAAAGTTGTGATTAAATTAGAAAAGAAAAGATCCTAAGTTAAGAAAAACAAATACTAGAGTCCAAAGGACTACAAAGAAATGATCAATTTATCTAACAGTAGAAATCACAGCTATAGCAAAAAGAAGAAGAAAAGTGAAAACCCTGAGAGTGTGTTACTAAAGAAAACAAAAGCCCTTATTGAGAGATGATTGGTGTGTTTTTGGTGGTGGGTTAAGGAAGAGAGAAGAGTAGAATTAGGGAGCATACTTGGGGATAGGAATGAATTAGAGAAGGCTAGTCTTTCTACGAGCAAATTATCCATTTCTCCCTTTATTTTTACTACTTGAACTGCATATTTTCATTGAGAGAAAACTACAAAGCACTTAAAGAAAGTCTTTCTTACTCATTCAAAAGCTTTTTTCTTCCAAGAAAAGTGGTATTTGATTTCTTATCCATAGGTGAGATTCCATGCTAAATCATTCAATAAATGTTAAAGGTTGTTGGATATGAGTGCTTGTGAAGGTTTAGACGTAGGCTAACTAGCAAAAAATTCGACATGCGATTAGTATGGCGAAGTACGAAAGAGTAAGTTAGACTTTTGTTATATGTTATTTCTCCCTACGGATCTCGGTTCAATCACCTTTCCACTTCCCTTTGGCTATGAGTCCTGGCCTTCAAACTTCTCTTTCGGGTTTGACTTTTGTTGTTTTCTTGAGGACAAGCAAAGGGCAAGTATGGGGGAGTTGATATTACCACATTTTACTCAGTTTAGGAATAGTTTTTAGCAACATTTTCATCGTTTAGTTGATGCATTTAGATGTTTTAGGATTAGTTTCAAATACATTTAGGAGTCTTGTGTTTAGATTCCCTTAGGGTGTATATAAGCACTTGCATTCTTTCTTCTTTACCTTTTTTCAAGTACTTTGGATCGTTTGAGTTCATTGGATGATTTAGAAAAGATGTGCAAGCTAAAGGGAAGAGGGGATGAGAAAACATCGTTTTAGAAGGTTGAAAAACCTCCCAAAGTAGTCTCCCATTTTGACATTCTGTTAAAGGAGTAAAAATCATTCTGATGTCATTTTGGAAGGCTGAAAAATCTCCCAACGTAACCTCATATTTCAACGCTCTGCAAGAAGTCGAGGTTTGCTCTGTTGCGATTTTGGGAGGCCCGGAAACCTCCTAAACGACCCCCCCCCCATTTTGACGTTTTGCGTTGATGCCAAAACTCTCACTGATGTCGTTTTGGGAGGCATGTATGTCTCCCTTTGAAACCTTCCGGAACGACGTTTTTCTGTAATTTCTTGATTCAACCTAAACCGAATCAAGACACTATAAAAGTAACACTTAGACATTTCTAAACCTAGTTTTTGGTTTTTCTCTTTGTTACTTTGAGTCTTGATCATTACCTTTGTTGAATCTTGGTGTTTTAAATCAAAGGTTGCTCTTTTCTTGTTTATTTCTTCCTCTCAATCATGATTATGCATGTTTCTTATGTTGATTCATGCTCTACAGTCATATGATTAGTGAGTAGTTCATTTTGTGATTTATAGGTTAGGTAGATTAGGATAGATCTAGATGTTTGCTAGGTTGTTAAGGGCTAGATTCTTATAGATTTACATGATTAAGGAATGCTTAGTGCTAGAAATGAAATGATCAATCAATTTCTATATTTAATGAATTTCACACCCAAGAGAACCTTAAGATTGCTTTACACTCTTAACCCATGAGAATGGATGACTAAGGTGTTTAGTAGACTTTTGGCTTGTGCTTATTGACTATTGATTATTAAATTTCTATCGGGAGATTAGTCCAATTTATGATCGTTAGATGGATTAATATCATGAGAATGAGTTAATTGATTATTGTCTTGCCTTTGTATGGAGTTTTATTGCTTAGCCCTTGCATTTTAGAAGCATTTAGACTCTTTAATCATATTGCCTAATCCATGAATTGCATCTTGTTTATTTATTTGAATCTTCATCTCTTATCGTTTGTTTCTTGAATTGATTTTGTTCTACTTGTTTTGTGTTTGATTTCACTTCTCATTTTGTCGATTTAGCTTAATAGTAGCTTTCTTAGAACTAAGTGTGTGAAATTGGTCCTTGTGGATCGATCCCACATGTATGCTACAAGAGATGCTATGTTCTATTGCAGTTTAGCTCGGGTTTAATTTCGAAAGAGATAAATCTCTCATCACCCGAATGTATCCTGTATGGCGGAATTTTGGGTATTACCCGAACACGAGCCGACAAAACTCGAATACCCCGAGCCGTACTTGTACTCAAAATCCGAAAATCCTGAACTCGAAAAATCCGAAAATACCCGAATTTGAAGTGAATCCGAAATCTAGATATTCTGAGGTCTCTCTTCCGGACCCGAATATACTCGAACCGGACCCGACCTGAACTATGAATATAATCAAATGAGGTTTATGCACCTGAAAACCCAAAATCCGGATGGACCCGACCCAAAACCCGAACGCCCACCCTACTAGTTCGGACTTGAGAATAATAACACTAATAGTCTAATTTATATATGCTTCTAATGTAAGATTTTCTGTTGTATACTATATATTACTTACCATGTTTACGACAATAACTTGAGCTATCTGCATTGGGTCTTCATTGCCACCGAGCTAAACAAAGGAGCATTCTTTTAACAAATTGAATTGTATGATTGCTGAACCTAGGACTCTTAACATCGGTTCCCTGAGTCAGGAGACTCGAAAAAGAGAAATATAATCATCCACACATCAAAGAAAGCCTATGAGCAATTGCAACTGCAGATGTCAAGAACTCTTAATATTGGTACATTGGCTCTCCTATGTCAGAACTTTCCCGTGGGATGCAACTTGTGCAATATAAATTCTAGTATCCATTTACATAACATTAAATCCATAAGCTCTTTTAAACTCACGGTTCTCACACTCAGCTGAATCATTCCTCTAATGCAAACACATCAAACCAAGAAGAAACTATCTCTTTGTCTGTCATAGAGAAGTAGAACACATACACATACTTTTCAATTGATTTTAGAAAAGAGAAGAAGTTAAGAATAGTAGCAGTCTGACTCTCACAGTTAGCAACTTGAGTATTTTTAGACAAAAAGAGAGAGGGACAAAAGGGATTAGCATGAAAGGATATTCAGTGTTTCTTTCTATTCACAAGCCAACTTGGTGTCAAAGCTACTCAAGCAAATCGCAAACGCTTGGAACGCCGATAATGGATACCTATAATCCATTGTGAACATATCTTTCCCTACTTTACCAAACTGGAGAATCACCTTGTCTTGCTCCGGGTGAGGCGGAGGCGGTGCAGCCGTTGCTGCTGTGCTGCCTGTCCCTTGCGTTTGCGTTGGCGGCTGTCTTGCAGCCACAAGCTGGAAATTCTTAACCGATGCAACTGTCACACGTCCACGGAAATTCAAACACCAGCATTGCAACTGCTCGTGCCACCTCGGCTGCTTGTTCTTCAGAATCAACGGTCTGAAACTCGTATCTTCTTGGTCATCCACGCAAGATACACCAGCCTCAGAGAACCTAGAACTGCTGAAATCGACGGAGCGGCTGTCGAGTGATGATTTTGAGAATGAGATGCTGCTGCGGAATGACTCGTGGAGAGAACGCGCTGGCGGCGGGTGGAGTTTCTCGGGTTGGTTAGGGACCGAGCCGCCTGGTTCGAGCGATGACATCGGAATGGAGTTCATGATACAATGCATTCTCCGCGGCCCGCGTGTCCCCAACACGTTTAGCTCATATGTGATCTGAGCAATGTTGTAGCTACCAGATGGGACTTTAGGCGAAACTCTCCTCGAGTGAAATCTACTCCGGCTTGTTCGATCAGTGATAAGTGAGCTCGAAGATGTGCTCGGTGGTGGCTGTGTATCGTACACCAAGAACTTTGTCCCTAGAAAGTTTGATCTGGCAGAAAGAAACCTCAATAAATGGGAATCGAAACCGAAAGATTTGAACTGAAAGCGAACCAAACACTGGATTGAGCACTAAGAGATCAAAGGATTCAGAACGAACCTGAGCTTTCCGAGGTAAGAATTGCTGGATCTTGAGATATTATCAGCATCCATGGATATAATGTACTCAGTCCGAGTAGTTCTACGACTTCTTTTAGCCGAAAGAAGAAATTTCCCATTCTCCACAAGTAGAGCTGAAACAAACATAACTCAACTTGTAAGTATCCATAAACTAAGTGAATCAAAAACAAGCAGCTAAAGTTCCTAACAACGCTTACCGGGACTTAAACAAAGAAAAAGATGAAATGTTAGCTTAGATTTATCTCTTTTGATGAAACACTGAATCATAGCATCACGCGGTCCTGGCTGGAAACATATAACAAATACTTCTTCATCAGTAGTTTGAACTTAACAACATCGAATTTGCGAAAACCATAGATGCGAAAAAGCGAACCTGTTTGAGAGATACTGGGAAAGTAAGCTTCCCGCAGATTTCAGGACACATGACAATCTCTTGACACATAGCTCTCCAAGACCGACAAACCGAAGCACAAGCCACAACATGTTTTCTTGCAGGCCAATTACTCTCACTCTCCTCTAATCTTCTTATAACATCAAAGAGTAACTCCGGAGGAAGATTAGCCCATCTACTTGTTTGAACAATCACAGGAGACAACAAAAGATCACGTGAAGACGACGAATACTCACGGAAAGAACAACCTTGTGACTTCCCTTTGTGTAGACTAGAGAGCCTAAAATCGAAACTCCTCCTCGACAAGCTCCCAAACCCATCTCTTAAATCTTGAATAATGCTTCGAAACGACATTTTTTTAACTTTGCCTTTGTTCGACAAGATAAGACCTTTTCTTTAATGCCACAAGCTTCAGACTGAGATGAGAGATTCCTCTCCTCTGTTCTGTTCATAATCATAAGCAGAGCCATAAGGTAAACTCAAGAACCAATTTGAGATTAAAGCAATTAAGTGAGATAATAATATCAACATAAAAATCAAAGCGCATTTAACAGTTTCCACAATGATCAGGTAATCAAATTCAATCTGGAAACTTTACATAAAAGAAGGATAAGAGTTAAAAGTATGAACCTTTCAGACAAGATGATGAAAACCCAGAAGCTTCAAACACAAATTCAATCCTAAACTAAGCTTCTCCGAACAAATCACAGCAAAGTTAAAACTCGAATCTTCCGATGATTACGGTTTAACAGAAGAAAGGAGAGAGAAGAACACAAAGATTTAAGCAGATCCGTAACAAAAGAACCCGTAAAGTCAAAGAACAACAACAAAACCAGAAAAAGATAGACGTCTTCTTCTTCTTCTCTGCTTTTCCACTACTCAGGAGCTTTTCTTGAATATTTTGTTTTTTAATAGTTCAAGATCCAGCAAGAAAATAATTTAAGAATATAAAGAAAATCTACTCTCTCAAATGTTTCTTCGTCTTAGTCTTGCTTTGATGGAGTTCTTTATAGAATTTATATGACAATTTGTTTAATTTGTCTTCCGTAGAGAGAGAGAAGGAGAATGAATTTTGTAATAAGTAGACATTGTGAAAAGCATTATTGTCCACGAGGGCGCTTCGCATCAAGCGAAGACCTAACCTCAATTTTGACCTTCTTCTTGGTCTTAAACCTTTTAATCAGATTTAGTACCGTTGAACTTGGACTCTTATCAAGGAATACAATTATATTTAGAGAGAATTACACAAAGAGACACTTTTGTGATTTCAATTCCACTCATAGATACTTTTTGATTCTTGAGCACTTTTTTAGTGTTTTATGAGATGGTATTCCAAAATTACTCTTACAAGCGAAATGATGGTTATCATAAAATATCTAGAGAAATTATTATTTTAATATGGTTGGTGTAAACATTAAATTTTTTTTTTTCACCGAAACCCATTTCATTAAACTGGAAACGAACTTTCCGCTGGGGAAAGCCGATTGGGGACCAAAGTGCTTACATGGGTAGAAATAGTGCCGTTTTGTCTCGCCTTTTTGGCTAGACTGTCGGCTAAGACATTACAAGATCTAGAAACATAGAAAATATTAAACAATAAGAAAGCTCCTTTAAGCCTTGCGAAATCATTCAGCTCGGCAGCAAAAGACGGCCAATCCGCAGGGGAAGAGACCATTGATATCAGTTGCATGCAGTCCGTTGCAAACGTGACATCTNGTTGCATGCAGTCCGTTGCAAACGTGACATCTATTGTTGATGATAATATCAACTCTTCCATTGCCCACATTAGTGCTTCAAGCTCCGTATGTAAGGGAGATAAGGTATTATGAATACTTTTGTATCCATTTCGTAGGCCAATGTCATTCTCCATTAGTGTCCAACCGAGGCCACAATTTGTGTCAGTTGCGCTCCAGGAGCCATCTATGAAGTAGATCCTGCCGGTATAGAGGGGACGACTACTTGGGGTTGTGGCATCGGGGATTTTTCCAAAAGTGGTTCTGGCTCCTCCGGGGAGTTGGCATTTTCCCATGCGCTAGCTTCTTGGATGGCATGGGATAAAATCGCCCTGGGATCCTCCCTTTCGCCTTCGAAAATAAAACCGTTTCTAGCCTTCCAGATAAACCAGAGAAGCCAAGGGAAGATACTCAACGATTCTTTGCTTGCACCTATTTCCTTGGCCTTCCAAAATAGATAATCAAAGTTACTGAATATGGAATTCCGAGGAAATAGGGACGGGGCTGACGGAATGGGAGCTAGGGCCCAAACTTGTCGAGCCGGTGGATATTCGAATAAAACGTGGTTAATTGATTCCTCCTCCGCATCGCAAATGGGGCAAGATGGGTTTGTGCCTATGTGTCGGGAGAATAAACTTTGGCATGTGGCCAGACAACCAGATAAATATTGCCACACAAAGTGCTTAAGTTTTCGTGTGGTTTTGAGATTCCATGCTTGTGCCACTAGATTATCCACTGAGGGTCCCTGAAAAGGGGGGTCACAAGCACGACGAGATAACTCTCTCGCGGCCCAATATCCTGAGCGAACCGTATAGTTTCCAGATTTCGTGTAAGACCAGCTATAACCGTCGCTCAAATAATTTTTTGACGGTCGAATACTTAAAATCCATGGGATATCTTCCTCTGCAAAAATCTCCCTGAGGCGGTCCTCTTTCCAATTCTTTGTCGACTCATCGATAAGGTCGTTTACATAGAGGTGGGGATCTCTTTCTTGGGATATGCTTCTTGGAATGCGTGCAGGAATGTCAGAGATCCAGGATTCACTCCAAACTTTAGTAATCATTCCTGATTCAATAGTCTTCCGCAGACATGAGCACAATAACGGTTTTGCTGCCATTATGCTTCTCCATCCGTAAGACGGTCGATTCGACTTTTGTACCTCTAAGGGATTACAATATTTAAAGTAACGACCTCTAAGGACTCTATAGGAGGGAGTTTGGGAACCTAATGAGTCGCCATAATTGTTTTTCCAACAAGGCCAAATTGAAATCCTCAAAGGTTCTAAAGCCTAAGCCTCCCTTCGAGAGTTGGGTACACAGTTTGTCCCACGCTTTCCAATGGATGTCCTTACAATCTGCTTTAGAGCTCCACCAGAATCGGGCTATTGCACTACTTAGCTTAGTGCAAATCGCTTTTGGGAGGAGGAAGCAGGACATCACATAAGTTAGGAGGGCTTGGGCAACTGATTTTATAAGGATTTCCTTCCCACCTTTAGAGAGATACTTTGCTGACCACGAATTAATTCGCGATTGGAGACGATCTCTGACAAAAGCAAAGACTTCGACTTTTGACCCATGGATTTTTTCTGGGAGGCCGAGATAAGT
Source organism: Anastatica hierochuntica (assembly GCA_900406275.1). NCBI lineage: Eukaryota > Viridiplantae > Streptophyta > Magnoliopsida > Brassicales > Brassicaceae > Anastatica > Anastatica hierochuntica. The sequence goes on along the minus strand of OVAN01002121.1, from coordinate 21,481 downwards.
TCCCATACCTCCTTTTTGATGTATACCTAGCATCTCCTTAATCTTTGTCCTCTCTAGGGCGGGGATATCAGCGCCAAACATCACAGATGATTTAGCGAGATTTATGAGTTGACCTGAAGCTTCGCCATATTGGCGGATTATATCCATGACCTCTCTCCCTTGATTTTCGTTAGCTCTGCAGAAGAAAAGACTGTCATCTGCAAAGAGAAGATGAGATGTTGAGGGGCTTGCACGGGATATCTGCATACCTTGAATCCTCCCATGCCATTCTGCGTCGCGGAGTTGTGCTATCAAAGCTTCTGTGCAGATAATAAAGAGGTATGGGGAGATTGGATCCCCCTGACGAATTCCGCGGGATGGGATAATCTTTCCTTTGGGGGCTCCGTTAAGAAGTATTTTATAAGATAATGCAGAACATGATCCACGCTACCCACTTTGGAGAGAAGCCCATCTTAATCATGAGGGCTTCCAGAAAGCTCCACTCCACTCAATCATATGCTTTGCTCATGTCTGGTTTAATGGCCATGAACTTTTTTCGACAAGCTGGGTTAGATCTTAGGGCATGAAAGTTTTCTTGGGCGATTAGAATGTTATCTGTGATAAGTCTCCCCGCGACAAAGGCGGATTGTGTCTCATATATTAACTTTGGCAAAATCTTCTTCAATCTCAGGCTGAGGATTTTCGAGATTACTTTGTAACTAATATTACAAAGGCTGATGGGTCTAAACCCTGATATTTCCCGAGGACGGTCTGATTTGGGTATGAGGCAAAGGTTTGTTTCGTTTAGCTCTTTTTCGAAACATCCTTCGGAATGGAAGGATTTGACCAATTTAATAAGGTCCTTGCCAATAATATCCCAATAGGACTGATAGAACAAAGCCGTCATGTCATCTGGTCCTGGTGCTTTTTCGGGACCGATTAAGAACAAAGCTCTTTTGATGGTTTTTTACCAACCCAAGAAGCAACACTATCGCGTGGAAACGCCGGAAAGAAAATGAATAGATACTTGAAAAGAAACTTGTGGAACAAACCGACTTTTTGATAATTTAATTAAAATATGATTTGATAAGACTAATGGACTTTTGTATTGCTGAAGTTGTTGTGAGGAACATTTTTTTTACATTACGAGAAAATATTCACATGCATGATTGCAAGTTGTAGATAACCAAAGTGGAGTGACCCACAATTAAAAATATAAATAATATGCTGATATTGTATTTAAAATATATAAATTAAGCGTAATAACATAAACTGGTTTACAAAGGTTTTAAGAAAATGAGAAAAAACAGAGATATTTAAACAAATTATATTGATTGCTGAATTATGGATCATTCGAGAAATATAAACAAAGTGCATAAGTGCTTGTAAATTTGTAATATTGTGATTTAGATTTGTAGTTCATTCTTGTTCTCCCCTCGAGATCATATTTCCATTTATAGATGTTTTAAGTGACAAGAAAACTCAAATTTTATGGATTCAAAAGAAGTAGTATGAGTTTTAGCTAAAATGTTTCACATTATAAAAAGGGCTAAATTTGCTAAAAAAACCATAAAAAGGTTATTTAAGTTTTAAAGAGTCCCAAAAAATGTGGGAGGACTTTTACAAATGAAAATTTAGTTCAAATGACATAAAAAAACCATTAATTAACAAAATAACATCTCTTTTTACAAATGGGAAATTAGCTCAAACCTTTTACTCCCAAATTTTTTTTCAAAGACTAAGCAAATTTTGTAAATTCACCCATGAGTTTTTTTTTGTGAAACCTAAAACCTAATTAATAGTTTTTTTTTTGCAATAACACAAATTCAGCTTTTACAAAATAACCCTCACACTTGAACAAAAAAAGGAAAAAAAATTTGGTTATAAAATAGAAAAATGTTTGCAGAAAAAAAGAGAGGAATAGATAATTAAATAATGACTTTTGTTGGTTTATCGATTGAAATTATCCTTAAAAAAACTATAATAATATTTTTTATACTGTAATTATTTATAGATTAATTCTAGATTGAAATTCTCATTTTCTAGTCTTGGCCTACATGATAAGCTTTCTCCAATTATGAAGAAGTGAATATTCACTTTAGTTTGAAGGATACATATAGTATTTTTTTACTGTTAATGAACATATATATATATAAGATATATTAAATTTATTCACATATACTTTTTTAGCATGACTAACAAACACAATTTTTATAACATTTTTTCAACTAAGGAATAAATTAATTTTTATTTTGTATCCAATACATGACAAAGAATTGTATACCTCACCTAAAATCTCGAAGAAAACAAAATTAACCTATAAGGACAGACAAAGACACAAGCCAAAAGCTTATCTCATCTTCAATTTTTCACCCACATCAAGTATCAACCAAGCCATAGCCAAACCCATCACGCCTCTCCACAAATTCAAAATCTGCACAAATCATTCAACATCCACAACATTATCAATATCTTATCACTTTGATATATATTCTTAAACTTTATTATTAACATTTTAGAAACAAAAAACTTAACTCTTGATAAAAATGAAAAGCCACTCACTACTTGATCACAAGTTTTTATATTTTTCTCCCACCAAAAATTCTATCAAAATTTTTAAAAAATCAGGAAAAGTAATAATTTAAAATAATTATAGACCATTTATCCAAAAAAGTTAATTATACACGTTTAGAAAAAGTAGTCAGAAATAATTTAGAACTCCTTCAAAAGGTTTAATAATAATTGTCAAACTTTTTGAAATCTTGTTTTTTAAAAAATAAACTTTTTAGAAAAAAAATATTTTTTGAGAAGCATCTAAAGTAATACTTGTAGAGAAAAACAAATATATTTAACTAACAAAAACCCACCATGAAAAGATTTTTTTTAAAAAAAGAAGCCAAATATTAATTAGTTGAATTAATAAAAAAACGCTAAAATTTTTTTAAAAAATAGGAGTTATAGTTTAATATTAGGATTATAATTTTAATTTTACCTTGATAGTAGTTGCTCTTGAAGTGTAGATAATATCAGGAAGATAACCTTGTAAACCAACATTGTAAACCGGTTTACCATCCGGGTAAAAAAGTCCATAATTTCTCTCAGAAACCGGACCCGGTTTAAGATTTTCATTAAAAAGGGCAAAAACGTAAACATCTATCGGAACAGACGGCTTCGCCGGAGTTCCTTTCCTCTGTTGAATCAACTTCATCAGATTCCCATTATAAAGCGCGGCGTTTTCCGGCGAAGCTCCGATCTCATTCTCATCTCCTTTCGAAGGCCAACCCGTTTCCGATATCCGAACCTCGATATCGGTATGACCCATCGTTTTAATGGCGGAGTAAAGCGCATCGACTTGAGCAAACAACATGTTATCGTAATGAAGATTCGTGTTTGGATCAATCATCCCTTGATTCGGCTGAAACAGAACATACTCTAATGGAACTTCTTTAGGACTGTCTTTGTAAGCGAAGAAAGGGTAAGCGTTTATGAGAAATGGAGATTTGATTTGAGAGTGAAAATCGAGAAGAGGTTGAAGATATTGAACAAACTCTTCTTTGAATGATCCTGAAGAAGGTGGATACGATGTTTGAAGAATGTCGAGAGAGTGAGCGGAAGTGACGGTGACTTGTTTCTCTAAACCCAGATCGGAGAGAGCAGCGTAAACAGATTTCATTGCCGGTAATAAGTTTCCGATTAAGACACGGTCGTTTGTTTTAAAGATCTCGTTTCCGACAACGATTGAGGTTATGCGAGTTCTTGAGATGTGTGGTTGAAGTCTTTGTTGGATCCAAGTTTGTGCTTTGGTTGGATCTGTTGACATGTTTTGAAGAAACTCGTTGCCTAATCCGATCATGAAATCGACTTGTGAGTTTGAGAAAGAGAAGAGAACGTTTGGATCTGCGTCGTAAAGTTTTACTCTTGTTATGTTCATTGATCGGAGGAGGACGGCGACTCTCGCCGGAGATGGAAGATTGTTAGCGATTTGGCCGTAGTTGATTCCTACTCCTTGCCCTTTAATTCTCATTGATCTCTCTGCAAAAGTTACAAAATTCAAAATTCAAGAACAGAGCATGGTAGAACAAAGCTTAAAACAGAGCAGAACAGAGCAGAGCATGGTAGAAGAAAGCTAAAACAGAGCAGAACAGAGCATAACCTGAGAAGGTAAGAAGAAAGAGAATAAGAACTTTGAAGAAGAAGGAGAGTTTGTGTCTGAGAATGGACATGGTTGTGATGTAAAGAGAAGAACTTGTCTCGAATCAGAAACAAGAATCTCCTCTTTACAACGTCGTCGTCTTCCTCGTGTTGCTCTGTTTCGTTTTTGTTTTGGTGTATTAATATGAAGACGGTGATGGTGGCCTTGGGAAAGAGCAACTCTTCTTCTTCTTCTTCCGCGTTCGTCAAGAAAGCTACACGCTTTTATAGCTATTTTACATTATTTTTATTTTATACTATTTTTTTAAGAATTATATATTTTTCTTCTCTGATTATGTTAAGTAAATATTGCAGCGAAAATCCCATAAATATTAAAGAAATTTCCATAAACGCAAATGGGTATTAATTGTTAATTTACTATTTCTAACCGCAATAAAATGTAAATTTATGTGTTCATCATACACCTCAAAAAAACGTAAACCAAAATGTAAATTATTTTGACTAACAAGAAAATTCTTAGCTTTATGGCCATTAAAGATCAGCATTTAGTGATGATACATATTAAAACGTAAATTAATTTTTCTTAAAACGAAAATTTAAGTTCGTGAGCATGAACACAACCTCGTCCCTCCAAATAAATCAGAGAAAAAATATCTTTGTTAATCAAATAAATTATTGAGATTTATTTTGATTACTTTGTGGCCTTTATAGCTCAACTTTAACGAATCGGGTAGTTTTTTTTTATCGTTTGGTAAGGAGGAATAAGTAGGTTTGATTCAAGGATCCAAATAATGAAATACTATACTAATGTAATTGTAACACTTTTGTCCGCCTCTTCCGTATATGTATATTCCAGTGTTTTTTCTTTAGATCTACGGATTCATTTTGTCCGACGATCAATGTTATTTCGAAATGTATTAAAGAGATTATTTTTTGTTTCTACAATTCACTGTGCTATTATTTTTTGTGTTTTGTTGTCAATTGCATGACTCTGAAAAAATCACTTTTCGGATTGTCATTCATACCACTATTATAGAACATAGACCTTTTTATCTATCTTATTAAAAGGGAAGACATAGACCTTTTTATGTATGATTTTTCAAAATAAACATATTTTAGGAATTTTATTAAATGTATCTAATAATTTAAGATAACTCTAATTAATCATTTACATATTCCAACAAACATATTAGAATATTCTAATAATTTTTTCACTTAATCACTATCAAAATTGTAAACCAACACAATTTAAAATCATCAATCTTTAGCAAATTTAAATATAGTTTGTTTTCAAATTTAAAATAAATCCATAACTTTTAAAATAATTATATTATAATATTGTTATTTTCTAAATAAATTTTGTTACAAAAATTCAAAAAAAATTATAAAAAAATTAGAAAAATCTATAAAAAAAATTTTAAATAATTTATGTAAACTATAAAAATTTAAGTTTAGTCATCTGAGGTTTTTTCAAAAGCTCTAACGAGTTTTGTTTCATGGTATTTTGAATTGAATATTATCTGAATTGAACTCATACAAGTATCCGAGAAAATCTGAAAGTTCGAAAATCTCAATTCTAAAATGAACCCATAATTCGATATAACTGAAAATTCTAGAAGTTTTGAACTTGAACCCGAATTTAAAATAACCAAAAATGATAAACTTGATACTCGAAAAATCTAAACATGATTAATAATATATAACATTATTTTAAAAAATGTCACGCAGTTGTGCGGATCAAAACTCTAGCACGTCTTTAAAAACGTGAATATCGCAATAATAATATTAAATTATTCTACAACAAAAAGTCACTTGTAATGATTGTTTTCCTTGGGTCAAATTACGTTAAATTTGACCTCATTTTTTCGGAAATTTTTTTGATGTGAGATATTAATTTATCAGTTGTGTTTCGTCATTGATAATTTGTCTTTCATACACAAAAGTATCTCGTTCGTCACTGATATTAATATTTATCAGTTTTGCATGCATTTTTTTACATCCCAAGTTGGTTATTTAATATTCTCAATTCCTTCGTGCCATTAGATATTTTCTCTTTCTTTTTATTTTTCGAAACGATACTTTGATTTTCTAAAAGAAAATATCAGGAGATTTAACCGACATTGACAGTTACGTTTCTTATATAAACTTTAGACTACGTCACAAAAATGTGAACAACCATATGGTTAATTTTTTTTTGATAAAAAGGGTTAAACTCATGGATGGCGAATTAGACCTAACCCTTGGGTGTGAGGCCAGCCTACGGATAGACTTTTTTACTGGGTATTCAAATGGGCCGAAAACAAGAGTCCATATCCGCGTGGATTAACGGAACAATGTGACTTAGTTTTTGCGTAGCAGGAGATTAGTTGGTTTCTGAACAATAGACCGAATCTGGAATGTGTTGGTTTCCGAATAATCAATCGATCAACTTAAAAACTATTATGTCACTATTAATAGGTCTTCAAGTCAAATACTCAAATACTATTTGCGGCTTGAATAAAAATACAACTTTCACCATTCACACGTAGAAATCATCTTTCTATAGTTTTTTTTTAATATAATTGTACCAATTTGTATTTTTTTGCATATTAGGTCGGAGAAAAAGACAAAAAGAAAAATTAGACGAGTAAAGAAATAGTTGTTTTAACGAACAAGAAATTAAACAATTTTTTAAAAAAATGTATTGAAATTATTATGTAGATATAGATTATTGTAAGAGTTATGAACAAACGTACGACTCTTTAGAGCTAGATGCGTCACTTAACCGTGTGGTCCTTCCCGCCAGATTTTTTGTTTTCAGTGTATGGATGTTGGATCAATCGATCCTTTGTCGTTGATCAATGATTTTTGGTAGTGTTCGAGAGCTTCGAAATTTATTTTTTTTTATCACAAAAGATTATTTATTAAATTCCACGGATTGAAGAATCATTAGCACAAAAGTTCGTTTACCAAGAGAAGTAACCACAAAATTAGTTGTTATAGAAATTAAAGAAAAAGAAAACGCAAAAAAGCTCAGAATTAAATTTCTAATGTCCATAAGAATACAAAAGATATCAATATGGTCTTCACTCTGATTGATCAAATTGATCAACACTTGGAAATCCAAGAGCAAAAGCATCTCATATATCTCCATCACTCGAGCTTAGCGTAGCTAATTCCAAAGAGCCAAAGCCTCTTCAGTCACAAGAAGCGTTAGTACACTCTCTCCATAAGAAACATAGCAACCAAAATATCCTTGCGATAACGATAAAACCAGCCCATTCCACACGTATTTATAGAAGAATCCTAGAACGCATCTACCCAACACCTAGTAATAGGTGAGTGCGTTGTCAGACCATGAAAACAATCTATTGAACCAGGGACTTGACATCGTACCTTAACTTGCACCAAGCGAGTGGCTTGCCACTCACACGCATTAGCTAAGACCCTAAGAAGAAGCTCATCCTCAGAAATGATCTTCGTACTGAAAATCAACCGCTTTCGATACTAACTTTTAAATATCATTTTTCTATATATTTTTTTTATAACCAATAAATATTGGTATTTGATCCTTATAATATCGGATCTACAAACAGTAAAATTATTATTCACTGTTGTGAAACATTTGTAAATATTATCCGATGATTCTTAAACGCGAATTTCGTAAAATTAAATCGTAGACGCTTTTTGGACAATTTTACTATATTTTGATTTTTTTTAAAGTTGTTAATAGGACAGGGCGTTTGGATCACCCACTAAGACCTAATCGGGTTCAAATCATCAAATCCAACCTTACAATATCTATTCTGGTATTTAGTCGGGTTCGGTTCGGATTAAGACACCAACACACTTGAAATCTTTGAATGGCCAAGTAAAATGCATGTTGACCTTTTAACAGCGGTTGAACTACCCACCTTCTATGGTTAGTTCACACCAACTATTTTTGATGGGTTTTTTTTGTCTAAATGTTTTTGATGATTTCTTTAATCAAACATTTATAAAACCAAGTAAACAGTTTTGGTAATTTGATAAAAAAAATCATTAAAATAATTGATCAATGGGGGAATTTAATAATATGCGTGGCGTAAAATATGGATGAAGGAGGCGTGAATCCTCATGGACCGGCCTGTCTCGATCCACCGCCTTTCTCTGTTACTGTCGCCTCTTCTTCCTCTCCTTGCCGCCTTCAACGCCTCATCCACCAAAACTCTCACGTGCCTCCGTTCATTTCTTACTCAATATTTAAATATATTCATTCAATGTGTTTCTAATTTTAAGTTTTAATATGTAACCCTATAATATGCTCTTATACCATATAGTATGTATTGTAATTATTTGGTTTTATTGATCACAATTATACAAGAGATGATTACAAGACTAATGAGATCCTCAGGTAGCAGAATATAATATACAATTAGTTATCTTTCCAGAGAAAAAGGTTTTAGAAGGGGTAAACATTGTTAAATTTTATGAACTTTCAACTCAAAACTAATTAGCAATGAGTGGATTGTCCATGTACCTTATATACTATTTAAAGTCCCTTTAAAAACTATCAATGTGAAATATTTGTCCCTAATACACCCTCCCGAGATGATGAATCTCTTAGCCATAAATCTCGTTATGTTTGGGTATGGATCGATGAACCAACTTTGGGTTAGATCGATTGGATTTGTTAGATTGTATGGATCTGGGTTCTGATAACTTTTATGAGCTTCTAATTTAAAATCAATTAGCAATGAATTGAATTGATCTATGTATATGTGAAATATTTATCTCTGATAAACACTTTATTGTTACTCACAACAACAACCGAAGTAGATGATTCTACGCATATGTCACATACTAAGTACTATGATATTTTTTTAAGAAAAGCCCAATAGAAGCACTTGCTTCCATTACTCATTTTAATAAATAAAAAATTGTTTCTTGTCAAAATTTTCTTCTACTTGAGGCGGTAATAAGATGTGATAGACATTTAAATTTTAAATCCTTGGTTCGAATCACAGCAGATACTTTGTGTTATGTTGTTTACATTTTCTTAAAAAACAAAACAGAAATGACAAAAAGAATTTAGATGAACCAGAGTACTTTAAATTTTATTTCTCGTATTTATTGTCTTCTTCGTAATTCAATAGCACATTTTGTATCTCTCATCCTTGTAAGATCGGCGGTCTCTTTAGTTTCTTTTTATCGTAGATTCTTTTGCCGCTTTCGTAATGAAAAGGATTTCGAGAAAAAAATAAAATTCGGACCTTTTCAAGACTGAGAGGAAGGCTGACTTATACATAGAGGCACTAGTAGAAATTATGAAAATAAATCTAAAATAGATAAACAATAACAAAACAGAAATAGATATATTTAACTAATGGTTTTACAAATTTTATTGCTATAAATCTGGAATTTAATAGGACCGTATGGATTTAAATTTAATAACGAGATATGTGCATGGTGTGTACTATTATGGGTAAGAGGGAATCAATCTACTCACGCGACAACGTAGACCACCAAATGTAATCAACATAAACTCTTAATTAAATTGCATTATAACTTACTATATGTTGCAGACAAAACTGCTTATGCATGCTCTTTTTAGCTTTTGCAATTTTGTGTAAACAATAATTTGATCAAGTCAAAATATTTGTCACGATGAGGACATTTTAGTTATGAAAGGAATAAAAGAAGGTATACATCGGATAGAAAAAATACAATACAAAACTATTTCTTGCAATCACCATATGGTCTACCATGGTGAAAACCGTTCAATTTGCAATGCCATTCTTCAGCAAGCCCCTGTAACACGACTTGGAGGAAACTTTGGTCATCGATACCTCTCACTCGACATCGATTATAGTTCAAAGCATATTTTTAGTGAGTATGGACCTAACTTGCATCCAAAAGTTAGCTTAATGTGAATGATTGCCTCTCATAAGTGTGACTACATATGTCACTAAAGTGCACTTTATCTTTTCGGTCACACATCATGAGAGAATTCTACAGTTAAGCGTGTTTGTACTGGAGTAGCATTAGGATGAGTGATTTTCCGGGAAGTCAGTTTCCGGAATCGTGGAAGTGAGGACAAAGCACGAGGAAAGCTCGTGTGGTGATTGCATGAACAATAAATCATGATTTTGAAGCCTCCCAGAGGTAGCACTCCCGGCCGTCGGACAAGATGGGCCCGCGGGCCTAGAGAGAGGCACCAAGACACACATGAAGGACGATCGAGGGGCGTTACAGATTACCTCACATTTATATAGTAGTTCACAAATTTCCAAAGTTCTGATGTGGGACATTTTAATACACACCATCACATTTAAGTTTCTAAGCGTGGTGTTTTTTGTGGGAATTGACATCCACGAGGTGCGTTCATAATCAAAAATCTTTGGGTCATGTTTTGATACCATTTTAGTAAGTATGAGCCTAACACACCCAGAATTTACTTTAAAGGTGGAGGATTGCCTCACATTTATACGCTTGTCCACAAATCACCAAAGTTCTCATGGGGGACAGTTTAATACATATCATTCTATGTGATCTACAACATATAGCTCTAAGTACAATATCAAGGAGAAGAAGAAAGAAGAAGTGAAGTTGTGTTGTATGTTGATATGATAGTACCTTTGTTTTTGTCCTTTTTGTGGGCTTTCTAGAGTTGGCCCAGTCTCTCCTTTTTTCTCTCTTGTGACCCAGCTTTGACCCAAAGACACACAATCTCACATAGAAGATTGATAAGAGTTTGGTGAGTTAGTAAAAAGCTTTGGTATGGGATTTTGAAAGATTCACATAGATGAGTATCCCCACTTCGTGGTGAGCTTGAAGGTTTTGGTATAAACGACGAAATGCACTGTCTTGGTTGTTATCGAATCGGATTGCTTACAATCGCGGAAATGTTAGATAACCATCAGCTTGCATAGCTTTTTCTAAAGAGCAAAGATAGCTTAAATGTCATCAAGGACCAATGTTTTCTCATGTAAGCAACTTCATCTTCTGTATTACCGGTTCGGTTAAAAATAATCAATGATGATTTTGTTTAGATTCACAGTAGATTCAAGTGAGAAAAGCGAACGATGAACCGAAGAAACAGGAATTGAGCGGTTCGACACTTAACCATTTTATTAACCAGTGGCGATTAATGAACACTAAAAGGCATATGCTGAGACGTTTCCATACAAATGCATACCTTAAAACACACAAATTCGTCGAAAGAAACCGATCATAACAAACTAAAAAGATCACTCGAATACCGATTTGCATCGTACCAAGTAGACACCAAACTCAGAAGAGTTCACTCTCCTTGTGGGTATGGATCACACAATCTGCCTGTGGGTAAGCCACACAAGTCAAGACATAACCTTTCTCCATCTGACCATCATCAAGGAACGAACCATCGGACTGGTCAACTTCGCCTTTCGCAATCTGACCCGCGCAAGTGGAACACGCACCAGCTCTGCAAGAGTAAGGCAACTCAACTCCTGCAGCTTCAGCTGCATCCAAAATGTATTCGTCTTCTTCAACCTCAAATTCATTTTCTTCCCCATCGGGTCCAATGAGCTTGACTTTGTAAGCTGCCATCGTGGGACCAGAGTTAACCGAGCATTTCAAGCCAAACGTTCTCGAGACTTTTTTGACTGATCCGAAAGAGAGTTGCTGCCTCTTGTTAACGACGAGCTTGTTGATTGCCTGGCTTCTAACAACCGCTTTGGTCATGCTAGTGGAGGAGATTCGTACACTCGCCATCGGTCTTTCCGCCTGCAAAGTTTCGGGTTTCTTACAACATTAAATCTCCTACTTATATAACAACAAACAACAAAGAAGAACAAGTTTCACAAATGTGACAATGTGCATCACAAAAGTAGCTAAGTGGAAACAAGAACTAAAATGAGAATCTGTTTCCAATAGCAATGTGAAATCTTCTTTACTATACGGAGCGTAATGAGAAGATTCAAGCTTGAAAAGCTATTATTCGATCTTCACTCGATACTCCGAAACCAAACACATGACTAAAGTCTCATAATCAAACTAATCACATAACCTAAAACAAGCTACAAGATCAAACGTCAGCTAACAAAGTTCATTTTAAGAGATTTGACTTCAATTAAGAGATTCATTAGCATCATAATTTCGATTAGCAAATCTCTCATAACAACAACGATCTGGAGATTCAAATTCACATGAGAAAAAAAAAAGAACGATCGCTTTCAATAGATATTTAGAGATTCTTTTGTCCCCACAAAGAAATCGACAAAAACAAACAACAAATCTCATCAGAAAAGTATCAGATAAAGATCACAAGCTAAAATCGAATCAAAGATCAGATCTGAGAATCAAAAACTTACAGAGATAGAGCGATAGAGAGAGAGAGTTAGGGTAGAAGAAGAAGAAGACGAAGAAGAAGAAGGAGGAGGCGGAGAGAACGAGAGGGTTTGGTGAAGAAAGTGGAGGAGAGAGAGCAAAGATATATAAAAAGGAAACACTGTGGCTTTTCCAAGGCCGTCTCGGCCCAACTTTATCACCTTCCTCACTTTATTTTTTTTTTTCTTTACTGTTTTCTTATTTGTTAAAAAAAGTTTATTTGAAATTGAAAAGTAAAATCTTTTAAATTTTTTCTTTGTCAAAAAAATGGTCAATGATGCTTTAAATCTCAATTATACAAAACACTAACACAAACAATTATAATTTATTATTTTTGTTATATATTAATTCTTGTTATAATTTATAATTCTTGTTATATAATAAAAGCGGCAACTAGTTTTTTCCTATAGATATGTCATAATAGATCCGAACATTTGCCTCATATAGATTTATGGTTTTGACGGATTTTTTAACGAAGTGTTGTTTATGAGTCACAGTAATATTGAGGGGAGAGTAAAAAATACAAATCCAAAAATCAAAACCGAACCTACCTCAAAAAACGGTACATAATCTGAATTGAACCCGGTAAAATATTTGTACGAATCTTAAATATCAATACACGAAAAATCAAAATCGAATATGATCTGAATCGAAATATTATGGGTATTCAAAAAAAATCTGAATTGCAATATATACTTAAATATATTAGTTATTTTTAGATTTAATATATGAAAAATATTGTAGAATACTCGGAATTATTCGAAATATCCAAAAAAAAAAATATTTGAAATATCTATTGTTTCTTCATCTAAATATTTGAATCAAACTAATTTTCATGTATTGGATCATACATTTTTCAAAGTGATATATTGTTTATTATTTTATTTTTAAATTTTGAGTTTTTTTTTTGTTTTTTATTTTTTGATAGAAGAGGTTTTTAATATTATTAACTAATATTTGATATATATTAATATAAAATGAAAATAGAAGAATTAAGTATTATAATATGAATAGTTAAGTTGCGTAGTGGTCTTTTTTTGGGTGGTGGATGATTGAGAGCAAAGGTCAAACAAAGTGGGACGTTGGCGTTACGAACTTACCAACAGCGTCGTCCCTTCACTCACTTCATTAGACATATATCATAACGCTTAAGCACTTATGCTAGGGAGGTGCCTTTTTTAAAAGAAAAAAAAATTATAATCAATCATCTATTTGTTTTTCACTTTTTTCCTATAAATTATAATGTGGCCACAAACCAACAAACCCTCTATACGAAGTTGGGCTAGGCGTTTGAATACCCGAACCCGAATCCCAGCTTTACAGTACCCACTTCGGATATTTGTAATTTTTAATCCGGGTTCGCCTATTCAAATCCACATATTTCAAGTTTATTCAGATATTTCAAGTACTTTAAATATTTTGATTCAAATTCAAGTATTTCAAGTACGCTTTCAACCGCATTACTCTAAAAACATGGACGTTCGGTTACCCGTTCGATTTCGGTTCTCTAAAAATTGGAACCATTCGGTTCCTAAAGTATTTTGGTTCGGTTCCGGTTCGAATTAAATAACAATTCGAGTATTAATGTTCGCTATTTTTGAATATTTTCGGTTATTCGTTCGATTACGGTCCGGTTCCGATTTTTCGATTCTCAAAAACTAAAACCATTAAATTATTTTTCAACTACGGTTCACTTCCTCGGTTATTTTTCAGTTCCGGTTATTGTGCTTATGTCAGAAAGCTATAAAACTAACCTCTATAAAGTATAAACTAATACTATTGTGACGGAAACATTTTTTTTATTTTTAAAAAGTTAATTAATTTATTGAGAGATTATTTTGCTTTAAAAAAATAATAGAAAGATAAAAATAGATAATATTGCATAAATTGTCAAACAAAAAAGAACGTTTCTTCTGCTAATATCAATCCAAACCATCTTTCAAAGAAAGAGATATTCTGAAACAAAAACACAATATAGAACTCAGGAGACAAAGAGAGAGAGCTCAAAAGATCCTCTGTGGTGGTCCCATGGTGCTCTTCAGGTACAAACACCTTACCTGCAACAAAGATTCAAATCACAAAAACGGAGATTACACAAAGAGAGATTAAGCCTAGAGAGATGTTTGCAGAGAAAGATAGTTCGACGCGATCATACGTTTTGCCAATTCTTCTTCAAGAGTGAGACAAGGAAGTTAACACTCATCTGCACATTCTGAAAGAGCTGCTTCTCTTCCATTGAAAGGTTACCAACAGCAACTCCCATGCACAGAACCTTCTTCAACTGGAACTTCACTGTTGCTTTCGTCTCGTTCACCTTTGACTCCAAGGACTCTTGGTGACTCACCAGTGTCGGGAACTTACCTGTTCATGGATAGACAATATGAACAATATTTCAGACAAAGATATATGATTGTTTTGACTTTAAGAACAGACTTTGGAGTTATGGAAGACACTTGCCTGCCTTGTTGAGACCAGGACCGAGAAGACGAGGAATCTGCTTAATGACAGATTCAGAAGCCAAGAAAGCATGGTACTTCTTGGCAAGCTTCTTAACAAGCTTCTTGTTTTTGTTAAGCTTTTTCAAAGCCTCAACATCCATATAGTCTAGCCCCATCTTCTCAGCCTATCAAAACCAAATCAAACATATCGTATTAAGCCCTGACATATCGATACACAAACTAGGATGAAAGTTTTATCTAACCTCCTCAACATGCTGGGCATCTCCGAGCATACAAATCTTCATTTTCGGGCGAGGAATGTGTGGGAGCTTAACAGATCCACTGAAACGCTTATCCTTTTGTGGGTCATAGTTCTTCAGACCAATCTGAAGCTCCACAGTCTCCACAAAGTTACGTTTTTTCTCCTCAGATTTGCCCTTAATAGTTGTGATGGCTTCTCTAAGCGCCTCACTCTGAAGCTTACTATAAACCCACAAAACCCATTTCACCAAAAAATTAGATCAACAACCAAATCAATTTAGCCGTGTGAACAAAGCAACATAAGCTAGTATGTTCCATTTGAACAACAACACAACTAAAATTACTCTCTGAACTAATTGAACGTAGATAATCTAGAAGCAAAGATTCATATCCAACACTGTACAAAGCACTTGAACACTAAAACAAAAGAAATTAGAGATTTTTCAGATACCTCATCTTGAGATTTCTCTCAGTTCACCAATCTCAGATCCTGAAACCCAGAAAAGAGAAGAAATTTTTAAGAGAAAGATTAGTTCAATTCTGGAGCTGAAACACTCATTTTCGAGTTAAGATTTAGTATATCAAGATAAATCATACAAGAATACAGAAGATACAATAAAGGAAGAAGAAGAAGACGAAAGGAGAAGTGACGACGAAGACGACGGAGAGAGACGAACCTGAAAGGTTAAGGAGTGGAAGCCCTAATGAGCTTCGAGGCGGCTTGAAGATTTTATATGAGGAGAAAAAAATGAAAGGAAGAGAGACTAAAACCCTAGACTGATCTCTGTACATGGGCCTTTGTTTATATGTATGGACCTTTTTAAATCATTATTATAGAGCCCATTTATGTTTCTCTACTTAGAATTTTGTTGGATTTTGTAATGGCTTGTATTATTTTACTTTGTCTTTTTTTTTTTGGTCAGATTATTTTACTTTGTCATTTAGATCATTTTCAAGCCAAAAACACATAGGAAATTTTGGAGCTTGCATTCGGGTTTTTGGATTGGTTCGGTTTGGATTTTTCAGTTTTTCAGATAATCCGATTGGATAGTTATAAAAAATCGTTCGGATTATCTTATAATTTAGTTTATATTCAGGTTTGACTCTTAAAAGATTGTTTCGGTTTAGATTTAGTTCAAATTTCAAAATTTTGAAAAATATAAGAAAAACGAAAATATTTTTGGTGCAATTGGCCAAAAACCGAGAAATATTTGAATTCAGTTTAATTTGATTATTTTCACTATGAATTATACGAAATTTTTTAAAATATATGCGCCTAAGATTTTGCTAGTACATTAGAGGTTTGAGTCACGTCGAGAAATAACATATATAAATATAAATTTTTATTGTGTGTCATATTAGTATTTTTTGTAAGTACATTAGAGCACTTCCAATGGGGTTTCTTAACCCATGAATCCTTAGCAAAAATGATTAAAATAATTAGTGGGATCCACATTTTTTTAAGAAACCCATCCCAAATAGTCTCTTAGAGCATGTTTAATGCAAAAAACCCACTTGGGTTTCTCTTAAAAAAAGAATAATATTATTTTAATTGTTTTATTAATGTTTAATTTATAGTTTTTTTTTTCAACCAATAGGAAGCTCTCTCTCTTTAAGAAACTCTTTAAGAGAGTTTCTTAATTAAGAGCTTTTGGGATCGTATCTTATCTTCTCTCTCTTTCTTTCAATTTTTTAATATTTTTTTTTCCTTAAGAAACTGTCTTAAGAGACAGCAATAAACATGCTCTTAAAATCCTTAACTAAGGACCATTTTTCTGACAGTCTCGTCACTGTTCGTGGGCCCCACTGACACGTAGCGGCCCGCGATTGAGTATTCTTTCTTTTTTTTTAAAGCTGAAAAAAAAATTAAAAATCTTACCTATGAACTCGAGCCGAGAGAGATCTAGGGTTGCTGATGCTCTTACATTTCGGATTGAATTGAATTTAGTCTCATTCGTTCCAAATTTCTTACATTTCATTACATATGTTTTTTGCATACATTTTTATGATTTTATGATAGTTTTTTCTTTCGAAACAATTGTAACTAGTAACTTAAAACTTTTAAACGTTTCAAACACACAAGAGACCTCAAACTTCTAACTAAAAATCGTGTTCGGGTAGATACAACTTTTTATCTTCCCCGAGCAATAGAGCCTTTAGGACCGCATCGCAAGTACCATCATAGTGTACAATCAAATGTCCACCTTGAGGTATCTCATGATATTTGATCCAAGGCAACTTCTTCAAGATACATTTATGAAGTTGAAATGGAACCACTTTGTCTTCCTTTCCATGCCATATATGAACTGAGCTCTCTCTACTAATCCTTACATCCGTTGGATCGAAGTCCCATTGCCCGAAACCCGTCAAGAAATCGTCTCTTAGAGTGTCAAATACATTTCTCTCCTTTAGTTTACTCTATAATGGCAACAAAATATAACATTTATGTTACATATGAAGAAGCAAAATTCACATTTCTAGTCCTTGATTTACCTTAGTAAGCATTGGGAAGCCGGTTGTTCTCTTGAGTACCTCAATGTCATTGTTGTTGAAATAGAGTTTGTTGCTTTCAAGGAGTGAAGTTGTTGATGGGAAGAGTTTCTGACTAATCCACCAATGTAAAAGGCTAGGTGCATATTTTGATATCCGAAAACACCATTTTATAAACACTCTCCTATAATCTTTCTTTATAAGCTTCTTAGGAAGTGATGGCCACTCGTAATTCACCACCGGAGCTACGAATGCAACTCCTGCTAGCCTGCAACAAATCCTGGTACATAGGTCTCAAATTTTCACATTTTCACGTTTTGAAAACATGTTTCAACGACTATAGTTTAAGATTAAGTGATTTTTAAGGTTGTTGCACATCGGTTAAGGAATTACTAACTTTTATTCAATTTATCTCTTTTGCATAAAAAATTAAGTAAAACTATTTCAATCAATAAAAAATCACGCTGCAAAATACAAATGGTCACAAATACTAAATAATATTGAACTTTTGCGTAGAAATTTGAAAACATCATTTAAATTTGAACAAAAACTACTCGTAAACATCATATAAAGTGAAACTAAATGAATACTAATTATTGTGTTCACTATATAAAAATGTCATTAATCTACTAAGATTTATATTTTTTAGAAGTTTTTATGATTTTTTATAAAAACTCTATGTTCTAGTAATGAATCATTAGACTATTTCGTTATTCAACTACTCATCTAACACGCAAGTTTTAATCAAAAGTTTAGTCGTCGCCTCTATTTAGAGGATTTTTGTGGATGATTTTACCTGTGAGGTATATGTTTTAAGCAACTCCAAGTAGGATATGATCCCATGGAAACTCCAATGATGTAAAACTTTGGTCCTATCCCCAACTTATGAGCAAGTTCTTCTATGTCAAGTGCTTCACTTTCCAACGACCGTTTCGGGTTTGGATCAGAATCTCCATACCCGACACGGTCGTAGAGCAAAAAATACACTCCTAGCTCTTCTATCAACTCCTAAACGCAATCAAAATAAACGAAATCAAAGAAGTTCCAACTTCATCAAAAACCTCACAAAAGACCAAAAGTTATTTTACTACTTTTGAAGCAGAGAAGTTCATATCTTTGGAGCTTCCAAATCCATGAATAAGAATGATCTTGTATTTGGCTTCGTCTTTCGGAACACCTCTCTCTCTATAAGCTAGGAATCTACCATCTCTTAGCTTAATCCTACCCACTGTGTCTGAAACTTGATTCCTCTGTTTCCACAACATGAATACATTGTGGAAAAAAAACTTGCAGAAACTGCTTGGAAAGATTTGATGTGTGGTTTTGGAACTAGAGAAACATACCTTGCAAGAGACTAATGGGTTTGCTTCTTGGAGGAAGATGAAACTGCTAGGAAGCTCTGTTTTCGGTTTCGGAATTTGAGATGATGAGAGAATGGTTTCTTGAGATGATGATGCAAGATGAGGAGGAAGAAGAGTTGTAGAAGAAGATGAAGATGATGATGAAGAAGTTATGATTCTCCTTCTTGTTCTTTGTTGGTTCAAGTTGTGTAATCCAAGACGTCTCATTTCTTGTATTGAGTTTGTAAAAATTTTCAATTTTTTTTCTTTGATTTCAACAACAATAGCTATAAGTTTTGTATTTTCATAATTCTAAGTTTCTTTTTTTTTTCATTTTTGGGATATGTTTCCGGATATTCCTTTATTCCACTCTGTACTTGATCTCAATGACTCATTACTTAGTTTGTAATAATAAAAATTCGTTCCTACAACCTAAATAACATGTTTTTTTCCATACAGTTTTAGTGATATTGTTTCCTAGTTAATTTTTGTTTAAGATTAAATATATATTATGCATATAAATTTATTGTGTCCCATCTTATCATCAAATATATTCGATAAAATAATAATCCTTCATATATCATTATATAAGTTTTTTGAAAGAATTTATTTTGTTCCATTTTATTATTTTTTTCAACATTTTATGTCTTAATCAATTTAATATGATATTTTATAACTACTAATATTTTGCAGTCTCTCTACTTATTGGTCGAATTATTTTTGTTTAAATATAAATAATGATTTTTAGTACAAAAAGACAAAATTCTTAAAGAAAAAAAATTGTATAAATGGAACATAAGAAATATATGCATGAATCATGATATCTAAACAGATGAGACATATAGGTTTTGAATGGTAACAATAAAAATGATAAAAAATATAAAATTCATCTACGTTCCTTAAAATTTACACTATTTATAAGTAACATTTTTTCAACATAATTCCTTCTCACTCATTTTTCTGTAGAGAATTTTAGAACAAAAATATTTCCCAATAAATTTAAGAGGGAACAAAAAAGAATATTGTTTTCCTTGTATGGTCACCAGTTAGAGCCATTAGGTTTTCTTTAAAACCAAATAAGTGTTAACATACATAAGCAATTCATATATTGTTTTAAACTGAAGTTGAAAGAGGAGAAATACTAAGAAAATGATAACAGCATGAAATCTCCTTTATTTATTTTTTCTTCAAACCACTTTTATTATTTATTTTATAATAATATTAAGTTCTCGTACTAAGAATCTTTATTGTAATATGATAGTAACTAACATGTTTAGTCATTTATTCCATAGAATGTTATTGATTAAGGAGATGAAGATCTTGAAGAAGACACTTAAGGCCATGCCCATTAGTGAGTCCATGGGGGCTCACTAAAAAAAAAAATTAATTTTTTTAATTTTTTTTTGTTTTTTCAAAAAAAAAAATTAATTTGGACCAATCGTGGGCCGCCACGTGGCGTGGGGCCCACAGAATAGTCAGTGAACCGGTTCATCCCAGTGAAACTCAACGATACTGGATCTTAAAAAAACTAATATTATAATAGTTTTTTTTTGAGATATGTGAGAGACTCCCCATCGGCTTTTCCAAGCTGAGGATCTTGAAGAGAATTCATCAGACACGAGATCGAGATCAGTACTTTCATAGGAACTACGAGAGCGGCTAGAAGAAACACTATCATCATCTTGTTGGGTATTATCCTTCCATTAGCCCAAAATTGATAATGAGTCTAATTAAGGTTAACCCAAATTAAGGTCCAAGTGAAGAGTTAAAGAATCAAGAAAATTCTAGAAATATGGAGAAGAATATAAGTGAAAAATTTTCTAGAATTATGAAGAAGAAGAGAGAAGATTATGGAACATGAGATGAGATAAGAATTAGAAAAATCTAGAATTATTTAGGTCCTTTAGCCACTAGTATTAATAGATGTTGTTGGTGCATTTGTAATATAACTAAAGAAGTGAGATACATCTTAGAATCTAAAAAAGGAAGAAAGAGAGATATAAGAGAGAGTGTCCACAAAGACAAAGTGTTGTAATCCATTTCCTAATAAATAAAAAGTGTTTGTCTTTTATTCTTAGTTGTCCAAATCCCATCTTAATCTCACGAAAGTATTATTGGGTAATTTTACCCAACAAGTGGTATCAGAGCCAGGTTCACATACAACGTTGTTATCTCGTGTGATTCAAGATGGAGGCTATCGTTACCATTGAAGGTGACATATTTAAACTCACATCGGACAACTACTCGTATTGGAAACCGATGATGGAAGATCACCTTTATTTCAAGGATTTGCATGAGCCCATCATCAAGAAAGACAAACCGGAAGGAAAGGATGATAAATCATGGGAGATATTAAATCGAAAGGAGGTTGATGATACAATATGGATCAGCAGCCAAATCAAAGGACAAAAGCTAAGTCATGAACCAATGAGGCCAAAGATGATGGCATGGTTTAATGGCTTTGCTAAGGAGCTAATTGGTATGATCCATGAG
>OVAN01002120.1:0-35412 GCA_900406275.1 Anastatica hierochuntica | reverse complement strand
ATATATAACATATTACAAGATATAATATATAGTTCATAATATATCTTAAAACATAAACATCTATTAAAAATTCAAAAATATTACATTATGAATTAAAGTTAGCTCAAATATGAGTTTTATACATAGAAATTTTATTAATCATATATTTATAAAACTAAAATATATAATTAGGTTATATGTTAAAATTAAAATTTAATTAACTTATATTTTTTTAGTTCCGCCTAGGTCCGCCTAGACCCGTTTAAAACCGCCTAGACCCGCTTAAACTCGCTTAACGATATTGACGCCTAATTGCAACGCCTAGAAGGTAATCGTGGCGCTCTATGGACGCCTAGTGCTTAGGTATCGCCTAGGCGGCCACCTAGATCGCTTTTTAGAACACTGATTTTTACACCTAACGTGCTTGTCAAGATCCAAGAGCATTATTGTCTGTTGAAATCAAAATATGACTTTAACTCAAATTATTATTATTTTGTTTAAATCTTTTTAATTCAGATATAATTTGATTTGTAAATTAAGTACGATAAAAAAATAAAAACCTAAAAAATAATTATTAGTTTAAATTTTTTTGGCGGTTTTTCTGGGTGATTCTTCGATGGAGAAGAACAAGAACAAAAGATCTCGAAGGATTTAGGCTTTTAAGAGAGATTAGCGAAAGAGTTACAAAAAGGGTTTGTAAAGTGATTTTTATTGATGATAAGATATCGATTACAATAGTGTTGTGTTTGTCAAAGTTTTCAGATCCTTGAATTAGATTTCTTCCCTTTATATGTATAGCCTTCGAATTAGAGTATTTCCATATATTTTAAGGATAACTTCTCTATTCGAGTATATCGTACAGTAAGGAATATTTCCCTAGATTCATTAAGACATTTATCTTTATCTCTTAAGATTTAGACCGACTAAGGGGATATTCGCCCTACCTCGGCTATGACCTCGGCTTGGCGATGGTGTCCTTGGCTATGGCCTTGGTTTGCACTTACAACTAGGGAGTTTATTTATATCTCCTTGTTCTAGGTTATGGCCGGACTCTAAGGGCATAAAATTACCCTCAATAGTTGCCCCCACTCTTCATTTTCCACGTGTGGAATTTGAAGAGTATATCCTTTCTTAAGAGATTTCGGTTCATAGCTTAGTTTGGAATTGACTTTGTAAAAATAAAGAAATAGAATATAGCTCCAGCCATGGCTCTTGTTGGCATCGCCAGTTCTTCACTGCTATGGCTTCATCCTTGGCGAGTCTCATTAGAGCTTAGTGGGCCGCATCTTTTAGAAGAACTTCTTAGGCTTGAATTTTATGGCGAGATTTGGGCTTCTCCTTTTGCTTCCGGCCCATTACCGCTAGGGTCAAATAAGCGAGAAAGCGAAGAGTCTTGGCCATCTTCTGTCATTGCTCTTGTCACATCATGTCTCTCTCTTCTTCACTGCTCCTTCACGCTACCGGCGATTCTTTGATTTCGGTAAGTTTATGTCTTCCGATTACTATTCCGTTTAGTGTAGAGTCGCCAATTGCTGATTTTGGGACATCGAATAGAATGGTAGTTATGGACAGAACCAGTCCGTCTGGGGCTCCTCCGTCTTCTAGTTTGTCCAAAGCCCTTGCGGCTAGGGCCATACTTCAAGGACTGGCATCTCCTGATACTAACGTCTCTCTGCCTTCTAGCCTTTGTGCTCCGGGAGGGTCCAAGACTCTTCGACTTTCGACTCTGAAAAGATCTAGGGTTGACCCCAGGTCTAGCCTGCCGAACGGAGACGCTCTCCGAGAGACGCTATATTTATATGATCTCTCGGACATGATAGAGAAGCGACTCCGTTCTTCCTAGGAGCCTTATGCTGATCTCATGCATGTTCGTCTCCCTTTTGTCCCTATTGTCGCCTTAGTAATCTGGAATTGTCTTTATAATCGTCTTTTTGCATCTTGCGGTGACCATCTTTGTTCACAAGGAATTGAACGTCAAGGGTTCGACTCAGGTTCCTGAGTCGAATCCTAAACAGAAGGCCTTGGAGAAGGAGTTGGTTAAAGAGTAGAGGAAGGCTGCGAAGGTCCTTAGGAAGCTTCAAGACACTACGATGAGGGCTCGGTATGCAAAAAATCTCATGGCTACGAAGAAGAATGAGATCACCGGGCTCCTTCGGCAGATCTCGTCTCGAGAGAGGCAAGTGGATGCTTCTTGTGGGAGTGTCGATGCCATCGCTCGTTGGGAGATGGTTAGGGGTGTTCTCCAAGGGCGCCATGTGTTGTGGGACCTAGAGAAGATCAAGGGTACCTACCTACGGGAGACCTCTCGACAGGTCAAGGAGGATGAAGTGGCTCCTTCTGATTAAACCATCACCCTGCTGACCTTGCTCTCTGACCAGGAAACTGGATCTGATCCTTCTGGAGAACCCCTTAAGTCGAATGTGGATCNTTTTTTTTTTTTTTTTTTGAAGCCATGGTCGTATGGCTTATAACTCTTTTCTTTTTTGTGAATATGACTTGTCTCTTTTTCTGCCCTTTTCAATGCACAAACTTCCTTTTTAGTTTGTTTTTCTGCAACAAAGACATCTAGACAGTCATAAGTGTTAGTTAAAAATGAGCTATTGTGAGCTCGGTGGGCACAAGGCCTTTTTTGAACTCATGGTCCCTGGGTTAGAGTCCATGATCAGCAGTACTAGCTCAGTTTTTGGTAAGTTGTTTGCTCAGTGGGTGCTAGGCCTCTGGGCACAAGGCCTGTTTGGACATTTAATCCTTGGACCAAAGCCTTATTGACACTTTGTGTCAGAGTTTTTGCTAGCTTTATTGTTACCGACCGGTTTTAAGTTTCTCAATGAGACACGTACTAGGATGGACAGGGGTGCACATATCCATTAGTTTTGCTAACTCGTAGTTTTGATGCATTGCATCTACCACCATTAGTAGCCCGCCCGCATTTTGCGATGGCCTTTCAACCATGCCTTTTACGATCCCGTCCGCATTAGATGGACCATAGATAGGAGTCTGTCTGCATTCCGCCATGGCCTTTCAGCCATGGTTTTTAGGATCTCGTCCGCATTATATAGATTTATTTTTTGGGCACAAGGCCTTCGTGGGCATAAAGGCTTAGTAGATTCCTACGGAGTTTTTCAAAGATAGTGTATATCTTTTTTTCCGAAGGAAATTATTTTTCTTTTCTTTCAAGAATGTATTTTAAGACCCGCAGTTTCTTTCGTCAAAGAATAGCGGGAGCTTTTATCAATAATTGAATTTTAAGAAAAACGATAGCCATCTCATGGCTGAGGAGAAGTGCCAAGGCTTATGCCAAAGCCTTCCTACCTAGAAGTTGTATTTTTGAGGTGGAGGGCGTTCCAGGTGTTTGGTTGCTCTCTCCCATGCGTGTCTTGCAGTCTGTAAGCTCAGTCATTTCATACCTCTATTATCTTATAAGGTCCTTCCCAGGTTGGGGCTAGCTTTCCAGCGGCTTTATCCTTGGTGTTATCAAACACTCTTCTAAGGACCCAATCTCCTTTCTGGAAAGATCGCGTTCTAACCTTTCTGTTGTAGCTCTTGGCTACTTCTTGTTGGTAACACTAGTTGCGTACCATCGCAACATTCCTTTTTCATCGATTAAGTCTAGGTCTAAAGCAATCAAGTCATCGTTAAATTCTTTGTCCTGGCAGGGAGTTCTGACTGTTTTCACGCTTATCTCTACTGGAATGACAGCTTCTGTGTCGTAGACCATGGAGTAGGGTATTTCACCGGTGGAAAACTTGGTTGTTGTTCTGTATGCCCATAACACGCTAGGGAGCTCATTGACCCACAATCCTTTTTCGCATTCAACTTTTTCTTTAGCAACTTGACGATGGTTTTATTAGTTGATTCTGCTTGGCCATTTGATCAATTATACGGTGATACGATGATCAATTATATCATAACAATCAAAACAACACAAGATGAATTTGAGAAAGACATATTATATTGAAAGGAAAAACAAGAGTAAAGGGTTCAAAGTTTTCCTCAAAATAGTACGGATTGGAATCCATCCCCCTTAGGTTTACCAAGCTCAACGTCTGCTCTTAGAACTCAAAATCGTATAATAAACTTAAAAATACGAGTTTGAGTGTTATAGAAGTATCCAAGTCGAGTTGGGTCTTTTCTAGTGGGTCTAGATCACTTTTCTAGAAATTTTATACGTTTGGACCTTCTAGAAATTTTACATGTATTCAAGACCGATCCTTGTCCTTTTAGAAATTTGTGATTCATTTTCTGCTCATTTGCCTTTTCTTTACCAGCTTGACAGGTGTTCACAAAAACGACTAAAACGTTTGATCGCACCATTGGATTTCCATCAAACAACCTCAAAATGAAAGCTAACTCTTGTGTCTACCTTACGTAAGAATTTTAGCATGATCAAACTGTGTGAAGTGTGTCAAATAAGGACACACTTCTGACGCTTCAGCATAACTATGCATTCGAAATATCCGTTTCTGATCCAAATTGCTCTGCTTCTCTCCAAAGCAACATAAAACCTGTAAAAACACTAAAGAACTCCAAAAAGACTCCAAAGCGAATATTGTACATAATAAAATACCACATACTCTAACTAAAAACCATAATAAAACTGATAAAAACATTATACATCAATTCCTCAAGCCCAACTCGAAGTAGGCTCAAAGACTATTATTTCATCAGGCACCGAATATTGGATCCTCTTGTTCGCCTCCGGAAATCGTATGATCACTGACTCTGATAGATTTTTTCTCCGTTTGAGCCCATCCAAATCAGTTATCTGCTAAGGGGGTCCTTGGGGTATCTGCCTCACTGGGAACGCCGGGACCGGAGGTGGAGGCCCGTCTTCATCTAGAAAATCTAGAAGTACGCTAAAAGACGACTATGCGTCATAGATTCAGTGTCGTTTCCGATGAACTCTTTCGCCCACTCACGAAGAGGGAAGAGAAGATCATTGTTGTTTCTTCATCTACACAATCATGGTGCCAAGGAATCAAGGAAATTGGGAGCTCAGAGTAAGATAAGAAGCTATGAAAACCCTAACATCACTACAAAAACCCTAACCTGGAACCAAGATACAATGCAAAGAAGATTCTTTACCTTGAAAAGGTGAAACTAAAGATGTTGATATAGCTTGTGATTGATAGTTTGCGAAGTGAAACAAATACACTGGGGCCGTAATAAAATCTTGCCAAAGATATAGTCAATAAATGCTTATGAGAATTCACTTTCTCTAGGAAGCTATAACGACACTATAGGGCCATGCCAAGGAAGAAAGAATTACGCGTTATAGAAGCAGCAAACAAAGCCAAGAAGATTTATTTAGAAGCTATATGTTTAAGCCATGACTCAACTACACAGAGCCATAGCTTATGAGGAAAACTATTGGGGGTAAATAAATCATTCCTGGATCCAGGGCTAGAAAACTTTGTTCATGCAATCAGAGAGTAGCGCCAAGGGAAATCATACCAAAAATACGAGAAACCCGACTACCCACGACCAGGGCAACGTCAAAATGGAAAAGGAAGGATTCCCTTATACTTCTCTGAATATCAACAGAAGGTGCATTGAGCATGGATATAGATAAATATTCCTTATATCCGAGATTCTCATTAATTGCACAGATATACAAGATATCCAATCTAAGGCATATCTACACTCCTCCATCTAAGTTCCACTATATATATATATAAGGACAAAAACCCTAGTATCGACATCTCAAAACTCCCACACATCTATACACTCTAATAAGTCAAAGTGGCTACAATAGGGGTTTTTTCCATTCTTTATTGTAATCCTTGTTCATTCTTATACAATTAATAAAGTACGATCTTCTACCATTGTTTGCCTTGCTCGTATCTTTACTTTCCATAGTGGCACGAAGGCGATGCCCAAAATTTATTCTAACAATTGTGTTTTTATTTAACATATGTTCTTAAATATATTTAATTTTATAAGTTATTTAAGCAAATATAATTATAGAAACTTTAAAATTAATTGGTAACATTAACACATAATTTGTTTAAACAAAAAATAAGAAAAATTAAAGCTAAAGAAAAAACTTATAATTGAAGAAGTTCATCTTCAAAAAATAAAGATGTGAATAGCATTTCTGGAGGATCAAGTGCTGGGATACTCTCATATGTTCAATGAGAGTCTCAAATCCTCTACTTCTAAAAACTAATTTAATTATCAATTTTTAATATGAAAAATAATGAAAAGATATTCATACCCTTAATGATACACAACCATTTGACCTAATCTCTTCTTCCTCATCTCTTATACGATTCTTCTTCTTCTCCTCCTTATTCTTATTTTTCTTTCTGCGATTTTCTTCTCTTTCTCTTCTACGATTTTCTTCTCTTTCTTTTTTGCGATTTTTCTTTTTTTCCTCTTTTTTCTTATTCTTCAAATTGAGATTCTTCTTCTTCGATCTCTTTGTCTTATTCTCATTTTACAGATTAGGGTTCTTCTTCTCTTCAAATATGCACCATTCTTCTTCGAACGTCGATTTAGGGTTTTCGTTTTCATTTCTTCAAATCTCAGATTTGTTTTATCGATCTCATCTTCTTCTTGTTCTTGTCGAATCCTTCTTCTTATTCATGTTCTTCTATAATATTTTCGATTTCATTCGTCGTTCTTCTTCTTTTTCCTGCAAATCCTTCTTCTTCTGAGTATAACTACAAAAACCCAGAAACAATTTTATTAAATTGTACAAAATGAATTGTGCAACTCGGTATAAATGTCTGGAAATGGTACAACAACTTATATTGAATTGCACAAAATCATGTTAGTTGTACCCTTTCCAGACAGTTATGCTGAGTTTTGCACAATTCATGCTGTGCAACTTAGTAAAACTGTCTTAGTATAACTAGTATAATTATGCAGAGTTAGACCAAGTTGTACAATTTACCAATATAACCACATATAGTTGTACCCAGTTGCACCTCAACAAGTAGAAGAGTATCTAGATTAATGAAGAATACGGTAATCTCTTTTAGAATATTTAAGAGTAAATGAGATTTCTAATAACCTAGAAAATCAAGGCCTTTTTACCTAAATTTCCAAAATGAATTGTATAACCTAGTAAAGTACCTACTAATGTATAGGTCAGTATAACTACGTCTAGTTGGAATAAATTTTACAATTGTTTTGTAAAACTAAATAAAACTTAGTATAATTGCCTTGAAATTTGAATTTAATAAATTGGAAAAAGGAAAAATAAAAGTTGTAGGGACAAAATAGGAATTTGATATTTTTATTAATAGTAGAGAGATCTGAGATTAAGAGAGAGGAGTGAGATCACGTTTTGAGTTTTAAAAGCATTCTAGAATTTGACCAGGTATTTCTTCATATTTGACATTATTTATTAAGCACTATCCGAATAAACTTTTTTCGATATGTAGCCGAAAATGAAAAATGAAGCATCATTCGAAATGGTCTCAACAACAAAATTCGTCTCCCTATTTTGTTGATAGTTCGACAATTACTATCAGCTTTACTATCAGTCACAAATGCCATATGATCGATACTAAACTTCTGCGAAAAAAAAACATTTTTTTCATACAGGATTCAATGAACGTGATAAACCGTAACCTCACTGCAGGTCCACATGGAAACACCCATATATTAACAAATTTCAGGTGTATGATCTGAGTATAATCATTCTGGATCGTTGTTCACAATCTTAACACCATTGTTCTTTAACTCAACAAAGCATTGCAAATCTCACCATCTGGACAAGTACAAAGTAAGAAGTGATTCTTGAGAAACCCTTCATCATTCTAACTTCTCGAGCTCTGTCATCCTTTCGATGATCGCCTGCAAAACAAAAAAAAGTTGTATCCGACTTTTAAAAGTTTAGAACTCGAACAAGAGAATGTGTGATATATTTTAGCAAAAGAGAAAAGCTTGAATCAAGAAATTCACACCCTTTTGCTTGTTTCTTGGAGCTCTCCAGCAAGAATGAATTCATCGAGTATCAAGTACACCTTTTTAATTGAAGTCATAGGAAGTTAGTAGTAATTTATAGAGTAAGAACATGGATCAAAACTAGAAACACTAAAGCATGTATAATAAATACACACAAATGGAGAATGCAGTCTTAGTGCTGCATACAGATAGGTCACAACGATCAGCTTAGAATCAGAATAAATACAATGAGAAGAGCGCGAAGTATGTTTGTACTTTTAAGTTTTAACAAACACAGGTTCCACTGGAGATTGAATTGCCAGAAAGCAATGAAACATCAGGGAAATTTACTTAACTAGTGTTAAAACTTCAAACAGCATAAAGGCAAAGTAGAATCTCAGGTTTGTAACAGCGACAAAAGTTCTAATATAAGGGATAAAGAATCCGAAGAAGCACGAAAAAGGTGTGGGTACCTTGTGGAAATTAAACACCAAATCAAGCTCACAGACATTGCTGAAGAAATGGTCTAATATCTCCACAAACAAATGGATGGACTCGAGGTAAGCCAGCTCATTGTCGGTAATGTCCACGCACACAGAGAAAAACAATCCAGCATAACGCCTGTATATTACCTTGTGTGTCCTAAACTGAAATTGGTTGCACTATCAAGATTCAATTGTACAAACCATAGCCACTGAAAAAAGTGCATTCCACATGATGAGATCTCTAGTTTCTCTATAAAGATCTTAATACCAAACCATACAGCTAGAAATTCAGTTTCAATGCAAATGTCCTGATTGAAGAGAAAATTTGGCAACCCACAAACCTCAACGAAGTTGGTGAACTTAGCGTCGCGATTCACCACTAACCTATGAACCTGAGGAAGATGTAAGAATCAGAAACGTAGGAGGAGAAAAGGGATGAAGATAGAAAGGAGATATACCTCGTATTCGACCTTGTGTTTCTCGGATTCCTCGAGAGGAATATAGTACTTGGCAAGACGAGTCTTACCTTGTCTGTTCTGCAATAATATGAATCGGATCTACAAATGGAAATGGAAAGAAAGCGAGAGACAGAAAGGGATCGATCGAAATTGAGCGTCAGACGTCAAACAAGAAAAAACCA
Source organism: Anastatica hierochuntica (assembly GCA_900406275.1). Lineage (NCBI taxonomy): Eukaryota > Viridiplantae > Streptophyta > Magnoliopsida > Brassicales > Brassicaceae > Anastatica > Anastatica hierochuntica. The sequence goes on along the minus strand of OVAN01002120.1, from coordinate 26,412 downwards.
AAGTGGGAAAGAGACGGAGTAACTTCTTCCATACCATTTTTTCTGGAGAATTCAGGAGCGATCAACGGAGAAGTAACAATGCGATTCTTCGATACCGTTTGGAATACTATTCTTTCAGGTCTAACCGAAATTTTTCACAATGGCGAACACAGACCTCCGCATCAGCCAGCTTCTCAACCCAAAGCCTCCTAACAAATTTCGAATGTTTTATTAAAGAACAACTTATTATGATATTTTTCTCCACCATAGTTTGTCACAATAAATATTTCTTTTGATAAAAAATGTCTGTTTTGTTAAATATATAGTATGTATATATATATATATATATAGATTTTGTCTATTTTGTCTGTTTTATTAAATATATATTACTCGTATGTGTTTGATGTGTTTATATATATTTATATTGATTTTCTTTTGACAATATCAAAAGAAGTGGGACAGAGAGGAAAGGAGAAGACATACAATTAAACAAATAGAAGAAGAAAAAGTCTATAGTTCACAAACACAAACATCGAGGAGCATCTCATCTTTCAACTTCTCAACGCCGGCGAGCTACGGCTCCGCCGACGTCGCCTTTCCTTACCGTCTTGCTACTCATCTTCTTTCTCCTCTGAGTCTCTTGGTGCTCGCTTTCTACGAACGAATTTGAAGATTGTCGACTGTGATTTCCTTCTCGGTGCTGGTGGAGACTGCTCAGATCTGGTCTTCATCAGACAGACCACCTTTGTTGGTCGTGGAACCCAATCTCCGACAAGCTAGTACAAGCTCCAGAGCGAACCTGGATTGTGCTCCTCTATCGGAACCTTACCAAAGAATATCCCTTTCTGATTGATATCTCTCGCTGGCTTTTACTGGGATTCTCATCCCCTTTGTTGCATCATCAACCTCTATTGGTCTCTATGACGATGAACTTGTCCTTCGAAGAATCTCTTTCGCGTGCCATGTGCAGATCCGCCATGTCAAGAGTTATTTCGAAGACTTCAGCTCCGGTTGCATCCCCAAGTGGCTCATTACATTCGTCACTCTCAGGCCAATAGATTGGACCTTTCCGGCGTGATTTCCCGATGCCCTACTTCCAAGTGTTCCCGACGAGCCATATGAAGATTATTTCCACCGTTTATGGTGATGATGTGATTGGATCCCCAGATCTAAATATCTAAATACAAATCTGGTGGTGTTTGTAGCCTCTTATCTGCTCTTGGAGCTGATCCATCCAGCCAAGAGAGATACACCAGTCGGCTCCGTCGTGCGTAACTTCCCTTTTGCTGGTGTAAATATACTTCCGGCTGGAAATTGCCGAAGGCAACCATGCTCTCCATCTGCTCTCATGCTTGCGGCCTTTCAGAATAGGCTCCTTGTGACGTTTGAACCGACATCTTACCAACTCCGCCCAGTAGTACGGTGTATTCTCCGGTGGTGTGTTTCACTGGTGCTGCCTAGACCGGCGGCGGAGACGCAAGGTCTGAGAGTGGAATCCTCGAAGATGATTTTTTCCCCTTGTGGGCTGGACTTTGCCTTTTCCTCCTTCTTGGGCTTCAAGCCTATAAACTATTGCTAGGTCTCATATAGTTTGGAAAGGCTTAGGTCCAATTTGGAAAATATTTCATATTTTATGATTTATACTTTGGGCCTCAAATTTAATCCAAACAAACTTTTTTCCTCCATAGAGAGAACAACTATCAACTTAGAGTATTTTAATAACTCTGAATTTGAAAGTATCAAGTTTGAGTACCATAAAGTGGAATTAGTAAGGGTAATTATCAAAAATTTCAAAGGTCATAGTTACCATTCGCTCGCGAGCCAGAATTGCATTTTTTCCGCCGGCAAGTTCCACGATGTGTTTATAGACCGAATCGACATTCGCTTTTCCAAAGGCCATAAATGTCATAGTCTCGCCGACCATAAAAGTCATTCTCTCATCCGTAATCTTCAGGATGTGTTTAAAGGTCGAGCCGACATGCGCTTTTCCAAAGGCTATAGATGCCTTTTTATATACGTGAATTCTCGTGGGAAAATAACTTCTAGGTGGGAGTGTATCTCTAATGGTTATGAGGAACTTATTTTCTTCAAATCTGGAGCAGTTTCAATTTCCCCCATAATAGAGTGTATTCTTAAGTCAACACAGTCAAAATTACCGATATCTAAAAAATATAAGCGTCTAGGTACTCTTCCGTTTATATGGTCAATTTTCTGGAACTTTCAAGATAAAAAAATATAAGGATGCTATCTTTCCAAACCTTTCGTCTTTTGGAGACTATTTCCCTCATCCTTGATATTCGTTCGCGTTGGGCTTTCTTCTAGATTTTTCCTGAGCATGGCAAAGATATTGATATTCAAGGGTTTTGGGTCGCGAGAGTCCTCTTTCGTCCTGTTCGTGACCATCCTTTTCAGGCACCTAGTGTTTTGGCACTTTCGGCACAAGCATGGAGTTTCAAAACCACAAAGATCTTTGTGTCTCAGTCGTGGCATTGGTGTTCTTATTGGTTGGCAAGGAGCTTTCGACTATTTTTCTGCAATATTGATGGAGTTAAGGACCGTTTAATTTTAACGTCACTAATGGATGTACTTTTTCTTTCTAGTGCTTATTGTCATACTCGTATTACAATATCACGCTTTGTATCTCTCACTCTTGTAAGACCGGCGGGTCTCTTTGGTTTCTCCCCAGAGAAGATTCTTGTAGCGCTTTCTTAATTAAAAAAGGGTCTCGGTGAAAAAAAAAGGAAAGGAGAAGACGTGTGAGAGAGAGAGGAAAGGAGAGGACGTGTGTGAGAGAGAGTGAACTCTTTCTTTCTTATTATTATGTTGTTGTGTGTAGATTGTCTTACAAGAAAAACCGGTAACACATATATATAGGGGAGTAAAAAATATAAAGTAATAAGAGGCAGTAAGTGATGGTGTCGGCAAAAAAAAAATATCCCAAGTGGATAATTATCTCCAGATATTTAACACTCCCCTTAATTATCCATTATAAGTAGAGTATTGTATACTGCCTCGTTAAAAACCTTGTCATGGTAAAACCCGTTGGGATAAAAAAACCATGACGAGGGAAAAAGAGTACAATAGTACAATCTCCCCCTAAAAATGATAGATTCTTCTTTTCTCACAGATCTCGTAGATGACACATTCTGATACTTCGGATATGTTTTCTGAACATCGTAGTTGGAAGCGCTTTTGTAAATAGATTTGCCGGATTGTCACTTGAACGGACATACTGGACCTCCACTTCTCGATTTTTCTCGAGCTTTTGTGTATACATTAAGAACCTTGGAGGAATATATTTCGTTCGGTCACTCTTGATGTAACCTTCTTTGATTTGTGCAACACATCCAGAATTATCCTCAAATAGAACTGTTGGCTCTTCAGTAGTCACCAAACCACTCACTTCTTGTACATGATGAGTCAAAGATCTCCATACATTCTCTACATGCCTCATGTAGCGCAATAATTTCAGCATAGTTTGACGAAGTGGCAACCAAAGTCTGTTTCTGCAATTTCCAGGAGATCGTTGTTTCACCAATAGTGAAAACGTATCCGTTTTGCGATCAAGCTTTATGTGGATCCGACAAATATCCTGCATCTACAAAACTAACTAAACCAGATTCCAGGTTTCTAGTATAAAATAAACCGAAGTCAATAGTTCCTCGGAGATAACGAAATATATGCTTTATTCCAATCCATTGTCTGTGTGTAGGGGATAAATTATATCTTGCAAGCAGATTAGCAGCAAATGCTACATCCGATCGAGTGCAATTTGTAAGATACATCAATCCACCTATAGCGCTCATGTAAGGTACTTCAGGACCGAACACTTCTTCGTTATCTTCACAAGGTCTACATGGATCCTTGTTAACATCAAGCGATCGGTTGACCACTGGAGTACTCAAAGAATTTGCTTTATTTATATTAAAGCGCTTTAACACTCTTTCGGTGTAGTCTGACTTATGCAAAAATATTCCATCTTTTACGTGCTCTATCTGGAGCCCAAGACAAAACTTTGTCTTACGAAGACCTTTCATTTCGAACTTTTGTTTCATATGAGTTCATGCATCATCAATCTCCTTTTGAGTACCAATTATGTTCACGTCATCAACATAAATACAGCGATAATCACAAATTCTGATAGGGATTTCTTAATAAGGACGCAAGGACATATTGCATTGTTCACATATCCCTTCTTAAGTAAGTACTTTCTTAAGCAATTGTACCACATGCGTCCGAATTGTTTCAATCCATAAAGTGAATGCTGTAACTTGACCAAACATATCCCCTTAGAAAATGGTTCTTGCATTTTTGAACCTTCGAGGATTTTTTAATCCCTCAGGGATTTTCATAGAAATATCACTTTCTAGTGATCCATATAAATATGCAGTCACAACATCCATCAGGTACATTTCTAAATTTTTGGATGCCATTAAACTCATCAAGTATATGAATGTGATTGCATCCATAACCGGGGAATAAGTTTCTTCATAATCAATTCTCGGTCTTTGAGAAAAACCTTGTGCCACAAGTCAGACTTTATATCTTGTGACCTCATTTTTTTTCATCTCTTTTCCACATAAAGACCCATCTGTATCCAAATGGCATTACATTTTTAAGTGTAATGACAACTGGTCCAAAGACATTTCTTTTATTCAGGGAGAGTAATTCATTTTTTCATGGCCATTTGCCATTTTTTCTAGTCAGGTGTTTCCTGACACTCTGATAGAGTTTTCAGATTCGGATCTTCATTCTCATTATTAATTGCTTCAGATACAGAAAAAGAAAACATTCCATCAATATCCTATATCTCCTCTCTAATCCATAATTTCCCAGTATGGGTGTAATTGATAGATATATCATGCTTTTCTGTATCATTTTCGTCTTCTGAACGTATTTCACATGGTTCTTCTAGAACCTTTCACATATGTCTTTTGGACATTTTTCTTTGTGTGATTCATCTAAAATGCTTTGGGGGCATATTTCCTTATGTGGGTCTTCTGTTTTCTTTTCATTTTTCTTTCCTAATTTCTTTTTCTTTTGGGGAATCTTATTTTTAGACCCCATGGGTCTCCCCCTCTTTAACATAACTCTCGGTTCATTCACTTTGTTTCCATCTATATGTTCTTCAGGAACACTGATTCTTAATGGAACATTTGCTGCGGGAATGTATGATTTCGTCACCCTTTTTGTATCGGTAAACGCATCTGGTAGCTAATTTACCATATTTTTCATATGTATAAATTTCTGAACTTCCAGCTCTCGTTTATTAGTAGGGAGATCTAGGTGTACCAAAGATGGCGTACACCATGTTATATCTTTTGGAGTTTCTTTGATTCCTCCTCCTAACGCTGAAAATTCATTTTCATAAAAATGGCAATCGGAAAAACGAGCCGTAAACATATCACCAGTGTATGGTTCAAGATGCCGAATAATACTTGGTGACGTATACTCCACATAAATTCCCAATCTCTTTTGTGGCTCCATTTTTGTTTGTTGCGGTGGGGCTATAGGAACATAAACCGCACATCCAAATACACGGAGATAAGATATATTTTGCTCTTGGCTAGTCAATAATTGTAGTGGGGAATGTTCATGATATGCACTTGGCCTTAACTGGGCCTATGCCACAACATGCAAAATAGCATGTCCCCATACTGAAATTGGAAGTTTTGCTCTCAATATTAACGGTCTTGCAATTATTTGCAACCGTTTGATCAAAGACTCGACCATGCTATTTTTGTATAAACATGAGGAGCTGGATGCTCAACATCAATCCCTATTGACATACAACAATCATTAAAGGCTTGTAAAGAGAATTCACCTGCGTTATCAAGCCTTACTTTCTTGGCTTTCTTTCTTATTTAAGAAAGTACATCATATACATTCATATCTTTTTATCTGAGTTATATTTCCATAAAATACTTACGTAACTCTAAGAATTTGGTGCTTCAAAACCAAATAGCATTTCTTTAGAAACGCTAGCATCACGTAAAACCCTGTCTTAGGATCTTTTGCAGTAATATCTCTTTTACTATATGTTAAACTTGGGATATTTGAGGTTAACTGGAGTCTTAGGAAGGGAAAATTCTTAGTGGTTTTGGGTTTGTTTAAGTCTTGGTAATGGTTAGTGTAGAATTGGCAAGTAAGTGTTCCTTAATGTAGATATGATCCTAGGTTGTGTGAATAAAAGAAAGAAAAGAAAGGAAAAAATCGGAAAAAAAGAAAGAGAAAGAAGTGAAAAGAAAAAGACACTAGAGATTAGAAAAAGTTCAAGCTCTAATCTTAGAAATTAAAGAAAAGCTTAGAGAGTCCACCTTTGTTATGAAAAGAAAAGTTAGAATCCAAAGAGATTAGAATAGTGGCTCTTAAAATCAAAAGAAGGTTAGTAGCAAGAAGTAAAAAATGTCTAAGAATCCCTAGCTGTCTACAAAAAGAAAAAAAGGGGTGAGTTAAGGAATAAAATTTTATGGTTTCAAGTGTTAGGATGGGAAACATCTTAAGGTTGTGTCTAGAGTTTTAGGAAGCATCGGGTGGGAACAATTAGAGGAATTAATCGCTTTGTACGCATAAATTGTTCGGCTACCACCTTGCTTTTGCCTATTGTCTTGCACTACTTGTTGAAAGAAACCAATAAAATTGTGTGAAACCACTCTCTTTCAAACACTTCTTCACACAAAACCCCTTTTCAAAGAATTAAAATCGTGAGATGCATTGCCCATAAGTAAGAACTCACGCCTAAGCTTAACTGAATGTAAAAAAGAATTGGCGATAATATTGTTTATGGATGTGTAGCTTAGATTCTAAGAGTTGGTTTTGTGATGATCATTGAGAAGTACATAGGCTATTAGATTATCTCTGCACCATTATACTTGTTTTAAGGACATTGGGCATGAAGCATTCATTTTCTATCTTGGTTTGCAGTTCCCATTTTTAAATTTCACTTTCGGGTTTGGTATTTGTTGTTTGCTTGAGGACAAGCAAAGGACAATTCCAGAGGAGTTGATGTGCATAAGTTTTGATTCATTTATTAGCTATTTTATCCTTGTTTTAGTTCCATTTAGGGTATACATATTACATTTAACTGCTAGAATTCATATAGTTCATAAGTTGTGACTAGTCTAGGAATTATTGCATTTGCATTGCATCTTTTTGCAATTGTAGGTACAACCTTTAAATGAGAAACTTGAGAGGTTGGGATGGTGGATTATAGAGAATCAAATGGTGAAGAAACAAGGGGAGTCAAGAGCTAAATGCAAAAAGGTAGAAGCAAAGGAACATCAACAGAGCAAAGAGGAAGCAAAAATTGCCCAACACATGTGGCTATCGGTCATGGGGGTCGAGAGTGGCATGCAATGGACCTGGTGGTCGATACCCACATGCCCATGACCGATAGTGGCATGCACAAACACATAAATCACTTTCCTTTGGCCTATAAATACCTCCAAACCTAATCTTAGTATAAGGAACCTTTTATACATTTTTTCTTAGATAAAGTTTGGATTTTTGGTTACTTTTCTATTGATCTTTAAGATCAAGAGTCTTTCTTTCTAATGTTGTACTTTGGATCAAAAACCCAACTTATCTATGCTCATGCTTCTCTTTATTCTTCTATTTTTTCTCACATGATGTGTGAGTAGTCTCTTTGATGGATTTTGGGTGTCGAGATCTCTTAGCTAAGATTGTAAAATTGGTGTTATGGAAGGTTAATCTTAGGTTTACAAAGGATTTTGTGAGCTTAATGGTTGGTTTTAGAGTAGCTCACTACGATCTAGACTTGTATGCATTTCACATCTGAGAGGTGTTCGATGAAATGTCTATGAGAACCAAATAATTGCTATTTCAATCTAGCCATTGAGAATTGATTGCTAGGTTGATTTGAGACTATATGGACTTGTTCTTAATGAATCCTAATTGTTTTTTATTTGCAAAAAGCGAGAGTTGAGTGAGTGTAATCAATATGGAAATGATATATTGTCATGAGATTGGATTAGGCTAGTAATGTTTTTGGTCTTGGATTTGTGCTTAATTACTTTAACTAACACCTCTATTACCGTCTTGCTAAGTGAATCTATTACAACAATCCTTGGTCAATCATCTTAGTTCATTGTTCATTTCAAGTTTGCACCTTTATGTTTATGATTGCTTTCCTTATTTAAGTTTATTGCTATCAATTAAGTTGTTTATTTCCTTGTTTTGGTTTTGTTATTGATATCTTAAGAAAACCCAAAATCATACCCGACCTTTTCTATTTACTTAGATTAGACTTAAATGTGTATTCCCAATGCTAAAGTCTATCTAGTTAGGTAAGTTGCTCCTTGTGGTTTGACCCCTAAGTACTTCAATAACATATCCATGCACTTGCAGATTGTGTGACTGTTAGGAAACAAGCTTATAAATTTAAAGCTTTGTTGCTCATATCTAGCGAGCCCGAAACTTAGATGTCGATTCAAAGATTTATAAAGAGAAGCAAAGATAAGAAGAACCCTTTGGAATCAACATATGGTTGACCTTGTAAAGATGAATTATATGCAAATAATATGTCATTCTGACGGCAATTGAAAATGCAAGAAGAAGAAGAAGAAGAAGTTGCCCATGCTACCAGCTACCAACCTCATAGGTCGATAGTGAGTAGCATGAAGTCAATAGTTGCTACCACAAGCAGAGAATCTGCCAATGCTACCCACTATCGACCTCCCATGACCTCAATAGCTTGTTGCATTCGAGGCAAATTGAATTAGGGCAACACCCTTTCTTCCCCCTTACCTATAAATACCCTCTCGAAGCCTCCAAAAACACTTATGCTACCTAAGTTACAGATTTTAGTTTATTCTTGATGTTTGTAAGTTTAATTTTAAGATTTATAAACTCTATTATGTTGGATCTCTTTAAATCATTTATGCATTTCCTTATCTTTAACTATTGTTTTTCATTTGTTCTTCATCTAATTTATTGCTTTTTCATAGTTTCTTTCTTTCTTACAAAGATTGGATTTTTATTTCTTCTACTCAAGTTTATTTACTTTCAATCATCTTTTCTCATCTCATCTCCCCTTCTTCTCACTTCAAGCATGAACTTTCAAGAATCTAGTGACATTTCTTGGTTCTCAATGGGTCTTAGTGAGTAGAACACATTAGATTTTGGATTGGTAGATTAGGGAGTAATTAAATGGTTAGCTAATGGTGTCTAGGGATAGATGGAACTTAGATCTCTATAGTTTAAGTTTTCTTAATGCTAGATCTATGATAACTACTAGATCTTGACATGTTTGCGTCCGAGTGGTGTTCGACGAAATGCCTAGAAGAGCCTAAAGCATGCTAAACTTAGCTTAGTCAACAAGAGTTGATTGTTAGGGAGTATAATGACTAAATGGAATGGTTCTTAATGATTGCTAGCTAATTGATTGCAAGAATCGAGAGTTGAGCGAAATATGTTAGCTTGGAAATGTGACTTTTGCCATGAGAATCGTACTAGTTTGAGCATTGATTCCATAGTTTTTGAGACTTGCTCTTTTGATTGCCTTTTTTGTTGTTAGTTTAGCCACTTGATTTTCCCTTCTCAACATCAAGTTCGAGATCCACTTGTCCATCATCTCAAGTCTTGTTTAGATTTTTTAGGTTGTCTTTGTATCAAAATTAGTAATTAGTAATCTTCTCTTCCTAGTTGCTTAGCTTTGGAGATATTGTGAATTCTTATTGCTTCAATCTCTAGTTCTCATGGGTTCGATCCTTCAGTACTACAATCGACATAGCCGTCCAGCTGCGGTTTACTGAGAATTATTATTTGATTAAGGTTTATAAATTTAAAACTTGAAGTTGATTTAATCACTAGAAAATCAAAGCTCATCAATATTTTTCGGTTCGGCTAACCGACTTCAATACCATCAAAATCGACTTAACCAAGGACAACCTAAGAAAGATCTAGCAATATAAATTCTTGTTTTTAGCCTCTAGAGAAGCGAGAGCCACTAATTTTTGATCATCCGTCAAAGCTTTTAGAAAATTTTCTCTATTCTTCAAGTTCTACGAGTTTCTTTCGAGTATCTTTTGATTTGAACTTTGCTATAGAGAAAATTTATAAACTCCCACTCTTAATACATGATATTTTCATTGATTTGATGTTGTTGTGTTTCGTTCTAATGTCTGAGTAATTCACTTTTTAGGTTCCATACTTTTTAAAGAGATCTTGTCACCATAAGTTGCTAATGTTTGTTTAGGGATTCGTATTGTCTTTGTCTTTAATTTTTTTTTGTAGTCTTAGTAGTATGTGAGAAGATCTGATACAGATTGATTTGGTGACCTATGTCACCAAAGTAAACTTATCTTTTCGGTCACACATCCTGAGAGAAATCTACAGTTAAGCGTGTTTGTGCTGGAGTAGCACAAGACCTTTCGGGAAGTGAGTTTCCAAAATTGTGCGAGTGAGAAAAAGCACGGGGAATTTTATTTGATGATTGTAGGGACAATAAATCATGACTTTAAAGCCTCCTCGAGGTAGCACTCCTGTCCGTTGGACAAGGTGGGTTCACGGGCCTGGAGAGTGGGCGCCGGGCACACGGGAAGGGTGGACAAGGGTGTTACAATTTGGTATATGGGCTAAACCCAGATGAGTGTGGAGTTAGGGACTCACATCATCAGGGGTGACGATTTTGGTGCGCAACGAGGGCATTGCGCTCTGTAGGTGGTGATGATTAGGAGACCCTTGTTTATAGAGTCATAGTAGTATGTGAGGAGAGCTTATACGAATTGATTTTGCTACATATGTCACCAAAATGCACTGAGAGAACTCCATAGTTAAGTGTGCTTGTGCTAGAGTAGCACTAAGATGGGTGACCTTTTGAGAAATGAGTTTTCGGAATCGTTCGAGTGAGGACAAAGCACGGGAAAAAATTGTGTTGTGATTACAGAGACGGTAAATTATGACTTTAAAGCCTTCTCGAGGTCGCGTTCTTGTCCGTCGAACATGGTGGGTCCGCGGGCCCGGAGAGGGAGTGTCAGGGCACACAGGATGGATGGACGGGGTGCTATAGTTTCGTTGATGCATGATTCTCTGCAAATTTTCTTATTGTCTAACACTTTTACCAATTGAAATACAACCTTTTTACTTTGTCATTTGCTTCTTTCATTTCTTTATTCACTCATAAAACAATTTTACATTTCTATTTTGATCGTAAATTGGTCCTGACATCCGTAGTGTACAATCCAAATCCTTATGAATTCGATAGCTGAATTACTACAACTACGCTTTGCTCTTGTAGTTGTAGTGTCATTTTGGATGAAAAATTGACTCACATCAGAATTCACATACAAAATGAATTGATTTTATGATTCTTTTGAAAATCCTTAATTTGTAAATGAGAGTAGAATCACTATAAAAGCTTGTTCTTACTGCATAGGCAAGTTAATTGAGAACACTATTACTTTAACGTATTTAGTTTGATTTTTATTTATTTATGTGTAGGTTCTTAACGCTTTTTTCAACCTCTAGAGGTAGTTTTCTCGTATTTGTGATTTTAGGGACAAATCAGGTCTAATCATCAAAAAGATGAAAAATGTGCTAATTGGACCTGATTTATATTTACAAGCAAGTTTCATTGATGGACCAATAAGACGAAGCTTAAACGCTTGAGTTTTGCATCTTATCAATCTGGAAAATTCTTAACATTATAAAGATCACCTTCAAAGAAGGTCTTACTTTCATTAGATTGAGCAGAAATTTGGTCAAAAGATAGAATTTTGAGTTAGCTTTCAAATTCAAGTTGTTTGAAGTCATTAAGAGCTATGCCAAAGACGTTACAACCGTTTAAGCGAAGACATGTCTGTCTGTCTGTCTCGAAAATGAAGCAAGTTGAGCAGTTGGCATGTTCTGATCAGGTGATGTGATTCCTAGAACCAGCCGGGTGTCCATTTTTGTCCCAAGGATTTAAAAGAACTGCTAGCAAGAACCTAAAGAAGGAGAATGCACTAGAGATACTAGGCCAAAGATCCATTCTTAGTCGATCTACCCACTCTCATGGTGAAGATCTATTCATTCATACACATTACAAGGCTCAACTCTCGCTTTTTTCCTATCTAAACATGTATGTGATAGTAATCTACAAGTCTTTCTAGCAATTTAACACCTAGCTACATCCATTCTCATGGGCCAAGATGAAAAACATAGACTTTATTCTCTCAAGCATTTCATCGAACACTTTTTAGGCGTCAATGAGCAAGCAATGAACTTTCTAAACTAAACAAAATCTAGTACGAATCTATGCCAAAAGCTAGCCTAATCATCCATTTCAATTCTAGATCTAACCCTAGACTACTATATCTCAGGATCCTTAAAGGATCTGCTCACCAAGATTCATGGAGATCAAAAGACTAAGTTTGGGTCTTTGAGCTCCCATGATCTTAGATCTAGAAAATGAAAGACATAAATAGAAAAGAGAAACACAAATCTTAGTTTAAAAGATCCAATGTAATACAAGTGTCTGATCTTTCAAAACAAAGAAAAAGATAAGAAAAGTTGATAAGAGTTGAAAAGATATTTCTTGAGAGATATGAGGGCCTATTTATACAAGAGGATAAGTTGTCCTAAATCCCTTTTTACGCATGTTCAAGTCACTATCGGTCCCATGTGGCTCACTAACAACAAGTTCTGTGGTGCCCACTATCGGTCCAGTGTGGCTCACTATCAACCAGCTCTGTGGTGCCCACTATCGGTCTAGTTTTGATTCACTTTTGATAGAATTTGGGAGGTTTTTTTTGTCCCTTTACCTGCTGAAACAAGAGATCGAAACTTTTCTTTTGTGTTTTTGTTTTCTGATTTTCGATTTTTGAATGAAGAAAGAGGATATATGGTTCTTTAGATCGGGGTAGTTAACTCCCTTTTTGATCTTAACGAAAAGCTTGTAGAGGATGAACTCTGTAGCTGAATGATGTTCGATGATGAACGAGGGTTTTCACAATCTCTGTGAAGGAAAAGAAACTTTGATAAAATTCACTGCTCTGAAAGTCTGCGTGAAACAAATATTTAACCTATTCTATCTAAGAAGTGGCGACAAAAACAAACCAAAATCCCTACCTAATTGTCGCTGAAATTGGCCCAAATAAACCAGAAATTAATTAAAACCCAAATCCTAATCTTAACAAAAAATCTAATTAAAACCCAACTTAATTTAAACCATGAAAACCGATAAATTTAAAAGTCTGATTTGATGCTGGTTTGATCCAACAGGCATCGAATCTGGTTTGCCATAAACCAAAGTCTGAATTCTGTTTTCAAGCTTCTGAGTTTGAGATCTTGTAATTGGTCCATTGGATAACTTGATTGGTTCTTTACTTGAATTTGATTCCTCTTCATCTTCCAGCTCATCTTCACTTTAACTTAACTCCATTCCAGCTCCAAGCTCCATCTGCGTTGCATCATCCCCTCCCTCTTTAAAGAGATTTGTCTTCAAATCTGCAGGAAATGGAAGCATGTCAGCAACATTGAAAGTGGAACTCACAGTATACTTACCTTGAAGATCGATCTTGTAAGCATTGTCATTGATTCGTTCTAAGACTTGAAAGGGTCCATCCATGCGTTTATTCAGCTTGGATTTCCTCTCCTCTTGAAATCGTTCCTTCCTCAAACGAATCATCACTAAATCTCCAGGCTTAAGGATCAGTTCACGCCTCTTCTTGTTGGCGTGTCGTGCATATGCAGCTGTAGAAGTCTCTATGTTCTGCTTGACCTGCTCATGCAAAGAAACAATGTACTCGGCCTTGGCTTTTCCATCAACGTTAGCTTGTTCATTCTGTCGTAAAGGCAATAAATCCATCAGTGTCAAAGGACTAAAGCCATAAACAACCTGAAACGGAGAAAACTTGGTGGTTCTATTAACCGAATTGTTTTATGCAAACTCAACATGCGATAAAAAATCTTCCCAAGACTTAATATTCTCCCCCACAATAGAACGCAACAATGCAGACAAAGACCAATTAACTACTTCCATATGTCCATCTGTCTGAGGATGACATGTAGTAGAAAACATCAACTTAGTCCCTAATCTAGACCATAAAGTCTTCCAAAAATAACTAAGAAACTTAGTATCTCTATCAGACACAATGGTACTAGGCATACCATGTAAGCGTACGACATTCTGAAAGAACAAATCAACAACATTAACAACACTATCAGTCTTATGACAAGCTATGAAATGAGCCATCTTAGAGAATCTATCAACAACAACGAAAGTAGAATCTCTACCCCTTCTAGTCCTAGGCAATCTAAGCACAAAATCCATTGAGATATCAACCCAAGGAACAGTGGGAATAGGGAGAGGGGTGTACAAACCTTCTGAATTGCTCGTTGCCTTGGACTGTTAGCACGTGATACACCTGCTGCAATGCTTCTCGACGTCCTTCTTCATGCTCGGCCAATAAAAATGCTCCTTCAGCACATGGTACGTCTTACCCACTCTAAAATGCCCCATCAAACCGCCTTCATGCGATTCCCTGACAAGGAAATCTCTTACAGAGCAACGCGGTAAACACAGACGGTTTCCGAGAAATAAAAATCCGTTAGAGACATAAAACTTGCTGCTAGTATGTTTGATCCCTTCTTTAAAATGCTCAGAAAAATCAGAATCATCAGCATAATATTCTTTGACATGTTCGAATCCTAGCAGCTTGGTTTCTAAGGCAGAAAATAATGTAAATCGCGTAGACAGAGCATCTGCAACTACATTCTCCTTACCTTACTTGTAGTTGATCACATATGGGAAAGATTCCAGAAGTTCTACCCATTTGGTGTGGCGTTTGTTCAGCTTGTGTTGGCCCTTCAGATGCTTCAGAGACTCATGATCTGTGTGAATGACAAACTCCTTAGGACAGAGATAATGCTGCCACGTCTCCAATGCTCGAATCAGCGCATACATGTCCTTGTCATAAGTTGGATAATTCAGCCTTGCTCCATTGAGTTTCTCGCTGAAATAGGCAATTGGTCTCTTCTCCTGCATAAGCACAGCTCCAATTCCGACACAGGAAGCATCACACTGAATCTCAAAAGTCTTAGAAAAATCAGGTAAAGCTAATAAAGGCGCATTAATCAACTTCCCTTTCAGTTGTTGGAAAGCGTCTTCTTGCTCCTTTTCCCATTTGAAACCCACATATTTCTTGATTATTTCCGTCAGCGGTGCTGCAATTGTGCTGAAATCCTTGATAAATCGTCGGTAAAATCCGGCGAGACCATGAAAGCTGCGGATCTCGCCAACACTTGTAAGACTCGACCAGTCCTTGATCAATTGGATCTTTTCGTCATCCACCTTGATTCCATGAGCTGTCAAAACATATCCTAAAAACACAAGGTGATCTGTTCCAAAACTACATTTCTTCATATTCGCATATAACTTTTCCTTTCTAAGTGCGTCAAGAACAGATTTAAGATGCGAAACATGATCAGCCATACTCTTACTATAAATCAAAATGTCATCGAAATAAACAACAAAAAATGACCTATAAATGCTCTCAAAACGTGGTTCATCAACCGCATGAATGTACTAGGTGCATTAGTAAGTCAAAAAGGCATGACAAGCCATTCATATAAACCAAGCTTTGTCTTAAATGCAGTTTTCCATTCATCTCCTTCTTTTATTCTAATCTGATGATAGCAACTCCTAAGATCTATTTTCGAAAAACAACAAGCCCCATGCAGTTCATCTAACATATCATCTAAACGTGGAATATGATGTCGATATTTTACAGTGATATTGTTGATGGCTCTGCAATCCACACACATGCGCCAAATACCATCTTTCTTTGGAATAAGCAAGACAGGCACGACACAGGGACTTAGACTCTCACGGATGTGCTGTTTCGCCAACAGCTCTTCTATTTGCCTTTGCAACTCCTTTGTTTCTTCCGGATTAGTACAATATGCTGGTCTGTTCGGCAAAGAAGCACCTGGGATGGGATCAATTTGATGCTCTATTCCCCGAATTGGTGGTAGCCCCGTTGGCATCTCCTCTGGAAACACATCTGCATAATCCTGCCAAAAGTTCTTAAGATCACTCGGAATCTACAGTGTCAGTTAGCAGAAACTGTTAGTGAATCTTTAGAACTAATTAAAAACATGGGCTGAGAAAGATGCATAGCTTGAGTAAGATCTCTTACCTTAGCCATGAGAAGCACCTCTTTCTTGTAAGTAGAAGTGGCGGCCAGCTTTTGAGCTTGAAGCTCCGCCTTGCTGCATTTTAAATGCAGCTGATCGGCATAGACTTCCTGCGGTGATAATGGTGCCAGTACGATCTTTTTGTCTTGATGTTTGAAAGAATAACGGTTTGTGAATCCGTCATGGATCGCCTTCTTGTCAAACTGCTACGGTCTGCCCAACAAAAAATGACTCGAATCCATACACAAAACATCACATATTACCTCATTAGTGTAGCGACCAATGCTCAGTGGAACTGTCACTTGTTCAGAAACCTTTAGCTCTCCATCCTCATTCACCCATTGAAGCTTGTAAGGTGCTGGATGCTTCCTTGTTTTCATTCCAAGTTTTCCTACAAAACATTCACTCGCCATGTTAGTACAACTTCCACTATCTATGATCAAACTACAAACTTTATCAAAAACTAAGCATCGAGTATGGAACAAATTTTCCCTTTGATCATTTTCGGATGGGGAAGTCTGAACAACCAGTGATCTCCGCGTCACAATCAACTTTCCATAGACCGGATGGTCTATCATCTCATCCTCTGAATGTTCAGATTTTTCATCGTCTGAAATTAAGTCTCCATTTTCCAGCACTAGCATCACCTTCTTGTTGGTGCATTCATTCGCATAGTGCCCAAAACATTGGCATTTGTAGCATTTGACGTCTCGGGAACGAACAACTACTGGTTTGCCTTTATCCTCGCGCGAAAAACTCTTTGTTTCAGCTACTGATTTTCCGCCCATTTGTTCAGCTCTTAGGGTCCGAAAATTGCTTGAAAACGAACGTTGTGTGGCCTTTCGCTTCAGCCTTTTCTCGATCTAAATAGCCTTGTGCAGCAGCTCATACACATCATTAAAATCATACATCTCCAACTTGTCTTGTATCTCACGATTTAAACCAGCCAGAAACCGCACCATAGTGGCGTTTTCATCCTCATCAACATTAGCTCGGAACATCAAAATTTCCATCTCCAGAAAATAATCATCAACAGATTTCAGTCCTTGAGTTAATCTACGAAGTTTTTGATGTACCTCTTTACTGTAATAAACAGGAACAAAACGCCGTTTCATAAGCGTCTTTAGCTCAAACCAAGAAGCTACTTGAGGCTCACCTGTTCTGCGACGTGTTGCGACTATTTGATCCCACCAATGAAGGGCGTAACCACTGAATTTAGTAGCGGCAAGTCACACCTTCTTAGACTCCGAAAAATTCTGCACATCAAAAACATTCTCCATCTTTTTCTCCCATTCAAGATACGAATCTGGATCGTTCTTGCCATCAAAGGATGGAATGCGCAACTTGAGGTTGCCTAGGCTCTCATCAGCAGATGTAGGTTCAACAGCTTGTCTTTGAACTCGCCGTGGAGTATGATAGCCAAGCATGATATCCTCATCGCGAATTGGGGCTCTTCTGTTCGCTGGTGTCCTGTGTGTCGAGTATTCAGCAACTCCTTGAAGCAACTATTCGTCTTCATCAGAAGAAACAACCACATAGCCTGAGGTGTCGCCCATGATCCGCTTGCCATCTCGTTTTTCCTTCGCCTTAGCTACAGATTTTACATCCTGCACATCACGCTCACTATTAGAAGAATTATGAACGTTAGTTTTCTCCATGGTTTTAATTACAGCAACAACAATTGCTTCAAGCTGTAATTTGTTAAGTGGAATAGGTGGTGGTTCCTTCGGAAGCTGTGAATCCTTTTCAGAACCTTACATGTTTCTGCAAAGAAAATCACCAAAATCAACAAGTGTTAAAATTAGTGAAAAAATTCCAGCCAATGTCGTCTGTTTGGGCCGAAAATTTGTTGTGTTTTGTTGCTGGAAATCTCGATCAAAACCTGTAAAATCCAACAAACTCAAACAAACGGGTTAGAGTTAGAAAAATCTTAGCCAAAACAGTGTTTTCTCTCGATTTTTTTGTGGTGTTTTTCTCTCTAAAATTTTCGTGTGATCACACAAGTTCAGTAAAGATCAAACTCCACTTACAGAATAATTCCCTACCCCAAAGAAAGATAGATAGATTAAGAAGTTGGGTTGCAAAGGCTGAAACTTGCAGCGGAAATTGCAGCCGCAATCCCTTTACCACAAGAAGTTGGATTTCTCTTCAGCTTTTTCATATTTTTAAGCGTTTAGATGTTTTAGACCCGCTGTAATTGTATCTCAATAGCCTTTGCAATTTTCAGAAAAGATAGAGAAGAAAGTGTTTCCCAGGTACAGAAAAAAAGTCGATGGAAAAAAGAGAAATATCAGCGATTTTGCTACAGTTTTTTTCTGCAAAGATCTCTGTTCCAGTGCTCTGATACCACTTGATGCACTTTTGATAGAATTTGGGAGGTTTTTTTGTCCCTTTACTTGCTGAAACAAGAGATCGGAACTTTTCTTTTTTGTTTTTGTTTTTTCTGATTTTCGATTTTTGAATGAAGAAAGAGGATAGATGGTTCTTTAGATCGGGTGAGTTAACTCCCTTTTTGATCTTAACGAAAAGCTTGTAGAGAATGAACTCTATAGTTGAACGATGTTCGATCATGAACGAGGGTTTTCACAATATCTGTGAAGGAAAAGAAACTTTGATAAATTTCACACTGCTCTAAAAGTCTGCGTGAAACAAATATTTAACCTATTCTACCTAAGAAGTGGCGACAAAAACAAACCAAAATCCCTACCTAATTGTCGCTGAAATTGGCCCAAATAAACCAGAAATTAATTAAAACCCAAATCCTAATCTTAACCAAAAATCTAATTAAAACCCAACTTAATTTAAACCATGAAAACCGATAAATTTCAAAGTCTGATTTGATGCTGGTTTGATCCAACAGCCATCGAATCTGGTTTACCATAAACCAAAGTCTGAATTCTCTTTTCAAGCTTCCGGGTTTGAGATCTTGTAATTGGTCCATTGGATAACTTGATTGGTTCTTGACTTGAATTCGATTCCTCTTCATCTTCCAGCTCATCTTCACTTGAACTTAACTCCATTCCAGCTCCAAGCTCCATCTGTGTTGCATCAAGTTTGGCTCACATCGACCATGCTGGTCGATAGTTGCATGCATGGGCAGTATTTGGCTTCTTCTTTTCTCCTTTGATGGATCTTTTGCTTCCACCTTTTCCTCATGCATCTAAATCCTTTTTCATTTGATATATTGACTTAAAAACCACCTTGAATCCATAAATTGGGCCTCCATCGAGTCACTCCAAAGGTTGTATCTACAAATTGAAAAATATATATGCATATGCAACAAATCCTAAAACTAGACTCTAAACTCAACTAGATAAATTCTAAGGACATAATGCAATATTTTCAACCTAAAAGTAACAAAAACATAACTAAAATGCACCTAAATATGAATGAAAATATGTACACATCGGTATCACAAGTCGGAAATGATGTGACAAAATCTCCACCACCAAAGAAGCAAAGAAAGTGACGAGCCAAAGGACTTGCTCTCATGGTTCTAGCACCTCCAGAACTAAGAAGAAGAGTTATTGGACCCAAGATGGATCAAGATATTTGACTATGGGATAGTTCTTTTAACATTAAAGCTTTAAGACCCCTTGAAGATCCATTTCCCAATACTTGATGTCATAGGATTGACGAGAGACGTCATTTGGTTTTTGGATACATTGGGTTTGATAGTTTTCATGGAGCTATCTGTTCCGATCAATGAGAAGTTGTGCAAGGAGTTTCTTAGCACGGTTGAACTTTCCTACCCCAAGGGAAAACAAGTTAAGGCTCAAGATGATCCCATGAAGTGTAGGAAGCATGATCCAAGATAAACTTGGGTTGATTCAAGCATTCTAAACTCAAAAGAGATCGAGAACAAATCTGCTAAAGAGATCGAGAATATTTTCAACCATTTCAACACCGTGTAAAAGATGTTTTTGGTTCTTCCATGTGATGAACTAGAAAACCTTGGCGCTTTGGAAAATGTCATCTTTGTACACACGGGAAAGGAGAATGAGAAGGAAAATTCGAAAGAAACAAGGATGATCAAAATACATGGAGAGTCGAGTGGGGAAGGGACAAGTACCGCCAATTCGTTCCCAAAATCAAACATGAAAAAGACCTCTTCAAGGTTATTCAAGAAGAGAGAAGATTATTTGAAGAAAGAGTAAACCGAGATATTGAAGACTTGAAGAGACAATTGGTGGAGATGCCTCGCCAAAATTCAACAAAAAGAAGCGGGAAGTTGAGCAACAGAAGGAAGTGTAGCTCAAGCTAACACACCTATTGCCATAGAAGCACTCGCTTCCTTGGCGGCTTTGAGAGAATAAACGAGAAATAACCCCAACCTAAATACTTACACGTGTACAAGGAAGAGAGGAGATCCCACCAAATCAATCTCACCTTAGAAGAAAAAGGTACAACCTACTTACGATTGTTTATACCATTCATATTTTTGATTTTATGTGTGTTTTAAAAGTTTCTCTCACGGCTTATGATTCACTGGGACGGTGAAATTTAAGTCCGAGAGAGGGACTTAGTACTAATGTCGTTTTTAGTTTTGATGTTTTCGTTTTTAACATCTTTGAGTCTTGCATTGTTAATATATAAATTTTTGAAAAACAAAAAATAGAAAAAATGAAAAAATCCAAAAAGATTTTCTCTTTGTTTTCAAAAGCATTCATAGAGTTTGCATCATTTGTATATACTTAGGTTATTAAAAGCATATAGGATTGCATTTTCATAAGGAAAATGATAGGATTTCCTTGTAGATAGTTAAGTTTTGCTTAATGACCAATGCCCTCACTAGAAGTACTATGTTGCAGAGACCACTTTTATTCGTTAGAAAATCCGTGAACGGAATTTATCACTTGAAGATCTTTGCGAATGTTGAAGTAAATGGTCTCTTGAGTCAATTCCTATCTAAGTGGAACTTAATTGAATTTAAAATTTTGCTAATGGGTTTTGCTCTAATTGACCATGGGAAAACGCTAACATTTGAGCTATGTTTTAACCAATTTTACCATCCTCTCTTAGCTCAAATGCTACTCTCACTTTTAGAGTAGTGACCAACCCTTGAAAACCCTTAAACATTTCTTTAAAAAACGCCTAATTGTTTTCGTTTTTGAGGCCTCTTTTGGAAAGTGCACACACGAGCAAAATCCTGAGTGAATTGAAGTTGAATGACAAAGAGGATACTTCCTTAGAGTTAGCCTCATTTTAAGGTTAACTGGAGTCTTAGGAGGGGAAAATCCTTAGTGGTTTTGGGTTTGTTTAAGTCTTGGGAATGGTTAGTGTAGAAATTGGCAAGTAAGTGTTCCTTAATGTAGATATGGTCCTAGGTTGTGTGAATAAAAGAAAGAAAAGAAAGGAAAAAATCGAAAAAAAGAAAGAGAAATAAGTGAAAAGAAAAAGACACTAGAGATTAGAAAAATTTCAAGCTCTAACCTTAGAAATTAAAGAAAAGCTTAGAGCGTCCACCCTTGTTATGAAAAGAAAAGTAAGAATCCAAAGTGATTAGAATAGTAGCTCTTAAAATCAAAAGAAGGTTAAGTAAAAAATGTCTAAGAATCCCTAGTTGTCTACAAAAAGAAAAAGAAAGGGTGCGTTAAGGAATACAAGTTTATGGTTTCAAGTGTTAGGATGGGAAACATCTTAAGGTTGTGTCGAGAGTTTTAGGAAGCATCGGGTGGGAAAAATTATAGGAATTAATTTCTTTGTATGCATAAATTGTTCGGCTACCACCTTGTTTTCGCCTATTGTCTTGCATTACTTGTTGAAAGAAACCAATAAAATTTTGTGAAACCACTCTCTTTCAAACACTTCTTTACACAAAAACCCTTTTTAAAGAACTAAAATCGTGAGATGCATTGCCCATAAGTAAGAACTCACGCCTAAGCTTAATTGAATGTAAAAAAGAATTGGCGATAATATTGTTTATGGATGTGTAGCTTAGATTGTAAGAGTTGGTTTTATGATGATCATTGAGAAGTACATAGGCTATTAGATTATCTCTGCACCATTATACTTGTTTTAAGGACATTGGGCATGAAGCATTCATTTTTTATCTTGGTTTGTAGTTCCCATTTTTAAATTTCACTTCCGGATTTGGTATTTGTTGTTTTCTTGAGGACGAGCAAAGGAAAAGTCCAGAGGAGTTGATGTGCATAGGTTTTGATTCATTTATTAGCTATTTTATCCTTGTTTTAGTTCATAAGTTGTGATTAGTCTAGGAATTATTGCATTTGCATTGCATCTTTTTGCATTTGTAGATACAACCTTTGAATGAGCATTTTGAGAGGTTGGGATCGTGGATTATAGAGAATCAAATGGTGAAGAAACAAGGGGATTCATGAGCTAAATGCAAAAAGGTAGAAGCAAAGGAGCATCAAGAGAGCAAAGAGGAAGCAAAAACTGCCCAACGCATGTGACTATCGGTCATGGGGGTCGATAGTGGCATGCGATGGACCTGGTGGTCGATAGCCACATGCACATGACCGATAGTGGCATGCAAAAACGCATAAATCACTTTCCTTTGGCCTATAAATACCCCCAAACCTAATCCTAGTATAAGGAATCTTTTATACATTTTTTTCTTAGATAAAGTTTGGATTTTTGGTTACTTTTCTCTTGATCTTTAAGCTCAAGAGTCTTTCTTTCTAAGATTGTACTTTGGATCAAAAACCCAACTTATCAATGATCATGTCTTCTCTTTATTCTTCTATTTTTTCTCACATGATGTGTGAGTAGTCTCTTTGTTGGATTTTGGGTGTCAAGATCTCTTAGCTAAGATTGTAAAATTGGTGTTATGGAAGGTTAATCTTAGATTTCCAAAGGATTTGGTGAGCTTAATGGTTGGTTTTAGAGTAGCTCACTAAGATCTAGACTTGTAAGAGGTGTTCGATGAAATGTCTATGAGAACCAAATACTTGCTATATCAATCTAGCCATTGAGAATTGATTGGTAGGTTGATTTGTGACTATATGGACTTGTTCTTAATGATTTCTAATTGTTTTTTATTTGCAAAAAGCGAGAGTTGAGTGAGTGTAATCAATATGGAAATGATATATTGTCATGAGAGTGGATTAGGTTAGTAATGTTTTTGGTCTTGGATTTGTGCTTAATTAATTTAACTAACACCTCTATTATTGTCTTGCTAAGTGAATCTATTACAACAATCCTTGGTCAATCATCTTAATTCATTGTTCATTTCAAGTTTGCACCTTTATGTTTATGATTGCTTTCCTTATTTAAGTTTATTGATATCAACTAAGTTGTTTATTTCCTTGTTTTGGTTTCGTTATTGATATCTTAAGAAAAACCAAAATCAAACCCGACCTTTTCTATTTACTTAGATTAGACTTGAATATGTATTCCCAATGCTAAAGTCTATCTAGTTAGGTAAGTTGCTCCTTGTGGTTTGACCCCTAAGTACTTCAATAACATATCCGTGCACTTGCAGATTGTGTGATTGTTAGAAAACGGGCTTATAAATTTAAAGCTTTGTTGCTCATTTCTAGCGAGCCCGAAACTTAGATGTTGATTCAAAGATTTATAAAGAGAAGCAAAGACAAGAAAAACCCTTTTGAATCAACATATGGTTGACCTTGTAAAGATGAATTATATGCAAATAATATGCCATTATGACGGCAATTGAAAATGCAAGAAGAAGAAGAAGTTTCCCATGCTACCAGTTACCAACCTCACAGGTCGATAGTGAGTAGCATGAGGTCAATAGCTGCTACCACAAGCAGAGAATCTGCCAATGCTACCCGCTATCGACCTCCAATGAGCTCAATAGGTTATTGCTTTCGAGGCAAATTGAATTAGGGCAACACTCTTTCTTCCCCCTTACCTATAAATACCCTCTCGAAGCCTCCAAAAACACTTATGCTACCTAAGTTATAGATTTTAGTTTGTTCTTGATGTTTGTAAGTTTGATTTTAAGATTTATAAACTCTATTATGTTGGATCTCTTCAAATCATTTATGCATTTCCTTAACCTTAACTATTGTTTTTCATTTGTTCTGCATCTAATTTATTATTTTTTCATAGTTTCTTTCTTTCTTTCAAAGATTGGATTTTTATTTTTTCTACTCAAGTTTATTTACTTTCAATCATCTTTTCTCATCTCATCTCACCTTTTTCTCACTTCAAGCATGAACTTTCAAGAATCTATTAACATTTCTTGGTTCTAAATGGGTCTTATTGAGTAGAACACATTGGATCTTGGATTGGTAGACTAGGGAGTAATTAAATGGTTAGCTAATGGTGTCTAGGGAGAGATGGAACTTAGATCTCTATGGTTTAAGTTTTCTTAATGCTAGATCTATGATAACTACTAAATCTTGACATGTTTGCGTCCGAGTGCTGTTCGACGAAATGCCTAAAAGAGCCTAAAGCATGCTAAACTTAGCTTAGTCAACAAGAGTTGATTGTTACGGAGTATAATGACTAAATGGAATGGTTCTTAATTATTGCTAGCTAATTAATTGCAAGAAGCGAGAGTTGAGCGAAATATGTTAGCTTGGAAATGTGACTTTTGCCATGAGAATCGTACTAGTTTGAGCATTGATTCCATAGTTTTTTGAGACTTGCTCTCTTGATTGCCTTTTTTGTTGTTAGTTTAGCCACTTGATTTTCCCTTCTCAACATCAAGTCCGAGATCCACTTGTCCATCATCTCAAGTCTTGTTTAGATTGTTTAGGTTGTCTTTGTATCTAAATTAGTAATTAGTAATCTTCTCTTCCTAGTTGCTTAGCTTAGGAGATATTGTGCATTCCTATTGCTTGAATCTCTAGTTCTCATGGGTTCGTTCCTTCAGTACTAATATCGACATAGCCGTCCAGTTGCGGATTAATGAGAATTATTATTTGATTAAAGTTTATAAATTTAAAACTTGAAGTTGATTTAATCACTAGCAAATCGAAGCTCATCAATATTTTTCGGTTTGGCTAACCGACTTCGATTCCATCAAAATCGACTTAACCAAGGACAACCTAAGAAAGATCTAGCAATACAAATTCTTGTTTTTAGCCTCTAGAGAAGCGAGAGCCACTAAGTTTTTTATCATCCGTCAAAGATTTTAGAAAATTTTCTCTATTCTTCAAGTTCTACGAGTTTCTTTGGAGTAAATTTTGATTTGTAGTTTGCTATAGAGAAAATTTATAAATTCCCACAATTAATACATGATATTTTCATTGAGCTGATGTTGTTGTCTTTCGTTCTAATGTCTGAGTAATTCACTTGTTAGGTTCTATACTTTTTAAAGAGATCTTGTCACCATAAGTTGCTAATATTTGTTAGGGATTCGTATTGTCATTGTCTCGGTTGATTATAATGCATGATTGCTTTACCATATGAATTTAGTAGTTTGACCATAGGAAGATATACATTCCAATAGCTTGATTAATCACCAAAAACTAAACTTGCCCAAGCTTTGTCGATCTACCCACTCTCACGGTGAAGATATATTCATCCATACACATTACAAGGCTCGACTCTCGCTTTTTTCCTATCTGAACTTGTATGTGATAGTAATCTACAAGTTCTTCTAGCCATTGAACACCTAGCTACATCCAATTTCATGGGCCAAGATGAAAAACATAGACTTTATTCTCTCAAGCATTTCATCGAACACTTTTTAGGCGTCAATGAGCAAGCAATGAACTTTCAAAAACTAAACAAAATCTAGTAGGAATCTATGCCAAAATCTACCCTAATCATCCATTTCAATCCTAGATCTAACCCTAGTCTACTATATCTCAAGATCCATAAAGGATCTGCTCACCAAGATTCATGGAGATCGAAAGACTAAGTTTGGGTCTTTGAGCTCCCATGATCTTAGATCTAGAAAATAAAAGACCTAAATAGAAAAGAGAAACACAAATCTTAATTTAAAAGATCCAATGTAATACAAGTGTTTGATCTTTCAAAACAAAGAAAAAGATAAGAAAAGTTGATAAGAGTTGCAAAGATATATTCCTGAGAGATATGAGGGCCTATTTATACAAGAAGAAAAGTTTTCCTAATGCCCTTTTTACGCATGTTCAAGTCACTATCGGTCCCATGTGGCTAACTAACAACAAGCTCTGTGGTGCCCACTATCGGTCCAGTGTGGCTCACTATCAACCAGCTCTGTGGTGACCACTATCGGTCCAGTTTGGCTCACACCGACCATGCTGGTCGATAGTGGCATGCATGGGCAGTATTTGGCTTCTTCTTTTCTCCTTTGATGGATCCTTTGCTTCCACCTTTTCCTCATTGATGGCTCAGGTTTTCACCCAAGAAATCACTGCAAGCGTACAGAAG
>OVAN01002119.1:0-35433 GCA_900406275.1 Anastatica hierochuntica | reverse complement strand
GTTCAAAATGGATAATATCACACGTAAATAAAGGTTGTTGTGCTTCTGTTTCAATAGTATATAGATGTTTAATGGGTAATTATGTTCAATAGTCATACAAGGTTATTAATGAACAATATAACATACACATCACATTAATATAAAAACTAATAATTTTTGGCGACTACTCTTTTCCTTTTGGGCAAGTGGATTGTGTGTGTGTTTTTTTTTCATTATTTTCTTCTTCAAAATCCCCAAAATTCTTTAGTTTCATTTTAATCTTTTTAAAATGTTAATTGAAAATTTAATATATGAAAAATAGATTTTTTTTCACATTATATATATTTTGAATTTTTGAAAACGGAGATATATATCTTAAATAGTACGAAACTACTATTTTCTAGTTCATATAGTAATACTATTTGAGATAGTAATACTATTTCAGATAGTACTACTATTCTACCGAGTACAATAAATTTTCAAATAATCTAACACCAAAAATAATAAAAGTGAAAGTAAACATTGCCTAAGTAATAAAATGTGAAAACTCAACTAATAACACAAGTTCTCAGTCATATAATAACTAGACAATCACAAATATTATCTAACATAAAATAGAAAATAGACACACTATTCCGAATAGTAAGCATAGTATGACTACATAGGAAGATATTTTAATAGTCGTGCTATCTCAAATAGCACGGCTATTCCGAGGATGCAGTAAATTATAATATAACTAATCATAATAAGTTGAATACAACATAACAATTGTATATGAGTAATAAGATGTTAAGACATCGCTAATTACAGAATATCTAAACCATGTTATAAACTACAAAGTTAAAAATTGCGTACCCCATAACATAATATAGAAAATAGAATGATTGTTTCATGTAGACGTACCATATATAAATGTATGAAAATCAAATAACATCCACCACCTAGAAAAAAGAAAATTAAATTTACGTATTCATAACTACTACATGTAATTATTATATATAATTAAATAAAACAGAACTTATGAAAAGGTAAATTAAATATAATGAGGTTGATTAGCTATAGTATGTTGAAGAGTTGCATCACATAATTACACATTATACAACTTGTTACACATTTTTTTATGGGAGGGATAATCATATGGGATGCATAACATGATTGCACATCGTTGAAAGCAAGTAAACAAAATATTATTGGAACGATATTTGTGAAAATGGTTATAGAAAATTTATATTTTAATTGTTTATAGTTAGAGAAGAGCGAGCAAATTTTATGGGGAGTGGTAATAAATTTAAAAATTAATAAAAATATGTATATAGATATTTGAGGGATGAATTAAAAAATATGAAACGAAATAAAAAAATGGTACTATATGAAATAATACGTCTATTTTACAAATATTTAAGTTAAAATATGTTATTCAATTTTATTTAGAAAAACATATCCATTTTTAAAAATCAAATTTAAACATATGTAAAAAATCTTTATAATTTTTACACAATCAAAATCTAAATTTAATATTTTGTAGAAACAAAAAATCTCAAAAGAAATTAGAGGGAGTTTTGTTGAGAAGAGAGAAAATTGTTTTAATTAAAATAGGGAGAAAAGTAGAGGGAGCGTGAGAGAGTGGTGGTTAGGGGCATAACTGGAAATACTACATATTATCTTGATTTTGTTTTGTTAAAAGCATCTCCATTTTAGAGATCTCTATAATAGAGAAAAAAATAGAGATGAGAATTTTGCTCCAATGTGTTCCTCTATAATAGAGGAATTCTATATTTGCCTCTATAAATAGAGGAATGTTATTTTTTCCTCCAAATATAGAGGCAAATATAGCATTCCTCTATTTATAGAGGAAAATATAGCAATCCTCTATTATAGAGAAACACATTGGAGCAAAATCCTCATATCTATTTTTTCCTCTATTATAGCGATTTCTAAAATAGAGATGAGTTAGAGATGGTCTTAGGAGACCCCTATCTTCCTATATATTAAATCAAAGTACATTTAAGTGAAATTTGTTTATGTGTCACTCATATAAGAGCTTTCAACATTAACTTATAATTTGATTGGTTGAAAGATTTGGATTTTTAATTTAATTTTGATTTATTTAATTCATCTCTACATAGACAAATAAACCATGAATTACTTAAACTTACTTGCCAAACATCCTTCTTAAATAAAAAATTTTTAACTATATTGCCAAGCACTAGATTATTCTATTTATATATAAATTTTGAGATTATCATATAATATACATTTAAATTATACAATTAAATATGTATTTAAAATTTACCTAAATAATAGATATTTTTTAAGTAAAAATAATCTGAATTATAATTCGAAAATTGTTATGTAATATTTAAATATATTTTTTTTGGTTTTATTAGATTGTCATATAATATATAGGTCTAAATTATCACATTTTAATGATTGTAGGAATTAGATTATTATGAAATAAAAATATATAATTTGAGCATCATCTTAATTTATCAAATTTTAAGATGAAGGAAAAATATACAAATTTGATCACCATCTTTGAATTATCATATATTTGAAAAATATATACATTATAAATCGGAAAACTGTTATATACATTATAGATGTGTGAGTTTAAGTATTATTTTTTATTTAAATCACATAGACCATTTTATTGGATACTCTTATTTTCTTACATATTTTAAACATACACTTACCTAACATAAACATACATTTTTAATAAAGTCATAAAAGTATATTGGTGTATAAAGTTATATAATTTTAATAAAGCAAATAATTTTCCTTCTTTAGACTACGAAATTATAAATTGCCTTCTTAACTTTTCTTCTTTAGGTACGAATTTATTAACTTGAATAGGAAAAAAATTATTGCTTCCATTAACTTTAGCATATATATTATTATTGTCAAGTATTTTTTTCCTTTTTTAGGTACGAATTTATTAACTTGAATAGGAAATTGTTGCCTCCATGAACTCATAATTACAAGGCATTCAACTTTAATGGTTTAAGGACATTCCCTATAAATCCGATTTACAAATATGGAAAAAGGGCAATTAATCATTGGGATAACTTTGGAAATAATTATTAAAATGCCTTGACTTCCAAGATTATTGAAATGTATAAATGTCGGTGGCTATAACTTATGAAAAATGCAAGATCGAATTTATCCTCTACCAATTTTTAAAAAAATCACCCGATGTCGTTATTAAAAATTAATTTAATAAATGATCTTAAACCATTTCTACATAGTAATTGGAGCATAAACATGAAAGTACTTCGTGTTTGGCGTCAATATTCTTCATCTCGTGAAACTCTCTAGGCTATTTTAGCGGATCAAAAAGTATATTTGAATGTCTATATTTTGTATATAACTCTTTCTAACAAAACACTTTAATACTGCATGCGCGCTAATATACTTACTTGCATGCATGTGACAAAATTTAATCTTCTGTTGTACACTTAAGTTATATATGAGTAAGATCTGAGCGACGATTTATATATTTATTAGGTTATTAAAAATCTTTCAAACATAAATTCTGTTATTATATTAAAACATGTTCTTTGTTGTACATATATTATTTGTTATTCATAATTTTGATTTTAATAGAATTTGTTTCATGGTCATAAAATACATGCAACGATCCCCTCAACATGTTTTTGAGTCAATTCACAAGAGAATGATGTTAATTAATTCTTTTAACTATAGCCTATTTTTAAAATAATGTTAGTTGAGTTGATTGAGTAAATTAATTAGGTTAGATGTATGATCATCTTATACCGTTTTATTTTTACAAACAAAATATATAGTATGTATTTCGAATTATAAAATATTTTGAATCAAAATCATCTTATATTGTTTGTTTATTAAATGTTTGACGTACAAAATCGATTTTTTAATTTGATTTACAAGACAATTGAATTAGAAATAATTTGAGAAGTAACCGAGTAAAATAACAAATCTTTAAAAAAAATTGAATATTTGATGGAGACATTACAATTTTTTTTTCATTTAGAAAACATTTCATTATTGAGTAATTGCTAACCAAGCAACTGAACAATTTTTCATTTTTAATTTAATATATTAGAAAATATCTAACAATAAAATCACATTTTAATTATTATAAATGAAAATATATAGCCGAGGACATTGTAGTCTGGTGGTTGAGTCTCTAGAGCCAATCCTTAAGCACCAGCCTGTTGTGGTCTGTTTGTTGACAAAAAAATGAAAATATATAACACATATTATAGTGAACATAAAAATATAGTAAATATTAAATATTTTACTATGATTAGTAAACACAAAATATCACATTATAGTGAAATCTTTTATATAATATTTTAAGAGTGGGCGTTCGAACGAGCGTTCAGGTATCGTTCGAGTTCAGTCGGTTTAATTCAGAATACGAGTTTTCAGGGCTATATGTTTAAGTTCTATTCGGATCTTATCTTTGCAGGTTTGAGATCAATTTAAGTTATGTTGAAAAAATGCAAATATATCTTAAATAACCTCAACAATCTATTTTTTTGGGATAATTCTTGATATTTTCAGCTATCCTCTATATATTAATTGAGAAGTAGTTTAAGTGAATTGTGCTTATGTGTCAACTGTTTAGAGTTTTAACATTAAAATGTTATAATTTCATTGGTCATAATTTTCTAATAGTTTCTATTCCAAACAAATCTTATAAACAAAAAACTTAATAATATTCACAACAACAGTAATAATGTTTTACGTTTTAATAAAAATAATTTATTAACCTAAACATCAAAATACAATAATGTTTTCTTTCTTCCCAAAAATGTATATCCGTTTGGGCTCGGTTCAAGTTTATTCAAGTTACGAGCTTTCGAGTCTAGAGGTTTAAGTCTCATGTGGATATATGTACATTTCGATTCGGGTTCGGTACAAATCTTTGAAGGTCTGACTCGGGTTCAAATATTCGTTTCAATTATGTAAAAAATGAAAAATTCAAATATACCTAAAAAGCTTCAAAAAGCCTAATTTTAGCTGAGTATTCGGGTATTTCATTTATTTTAGTTATTTTGAATATTAGATATAAAAATAAAAAAATTTAAGTATATATTTGTAATTTAAGTATTTATGGGTACTCGTAATATTTCGGTTGGATTGAGATTGGTTTTGAGTTTCTGGATATTGAATTTTGCATGCTTAAAAATTACCGGTTTCGGTTTGGATTCAGTATCACTTTTTGGGTCGGTTTCGTTTCGGTTCTTTGAATCCATTTATTTTAGTCCACAATTACTTACTCCTTCGAACTCGCGGAGAGCCACCTAGTTATTCAATTAATTAATGGAGACATTGGCAATATCAGACCAAATTCCCCATGTTTGATCAATAGTTTTGCTCACAATTTCTTAAATTACCAATTCATTATCAGTAATTACTAAAAATGCATAGAAAATTTAAAAAAATCTGAAACAATTTTTTTTCTAAAGCGTCTACCATTTTGAAACAGAACGAGCAATATTTTTTATTATTTTGTCATCTTAAAGCTTAAATTTTATTTCATCTCAATGCAAATATTGTTAAATTTTCTATAAAATTAAATAAACCAATAAACCAAAAAGGGCAAAAGAAAAAAGTTATTATCTTCTCTAAATGTATGAGAAAACTTTGAATGACATATATAATATAAGAAATATAATAATAATATGTAACTTTATATGATGTACTAAATAGCCAAATGAGTATCTCGAAAGTATATATTTTACATGATTGTCTTGACATTATTTTTTTTAACAAGGTAATTAATATAGACAAAATCAAAAAAAAATTTCAATACTTACGAAGACTTAAAGAACAAAGAACTATAACAGCTGTAAACCAGAGCAGTGAAAAACACCACATAACATTAAAACAAAGTTAAATTAAAGAACCTCAAAAAAGAAATTTCCAGTACATTACAATAGTTGTTTTTCATTCTCAAACAAGTTTTTTAACCAAATGGGATATCCTCTAGCAACATATGATGTCAATCTTCCATCCTTAGTAACACTTCTTGCTATCTCATAAACTCTTTTGTTGCAATTAGGTGATTCAAAGGTGATGAACCAGTCTTCTTGGCCATCTAGAAACTTGATTAAGTATGTTATATGCCCTAAGTAAGCCGGCTAATCATAGAGTGAATGTAATGCTTTTATGATTTCCTCCGTAGATGCATCAAAAACGACATTAGGAAGATGTAAGCTTGCCATACTCTCTAGTGTCCATTCCATGCTATGATTTTCGCTTCAAAACTGATTTTACTCCATTATATGATCTTCTACTATGATATAGCATTGTACCTTGTGAATCACGTACCACCTATGATGCGTCTGATAGACATGTTTTCTCTGTCCAAGCAAAATGAACGTTACATTTGACATTACCCCCTTGTGGTGCTATCCATTTACTTGTAACATATTCTGCTTCAGTCGCCATTAACTAATCATTTTTTCTTTCTTGAACTAATATTCAACTTTTTGCATCTCCATAAGCTTTTTCCACAATCTGCTGAGAATCAAAAGTCTTGTTCTCAAAGAAGCACTTATTTCGATTCTTTCTGAGTATCCAAAGTACCAAGGGAAAACAAGATAAAGTTCTTTTGGAGCAAACATTTGTTCTTTTAGTCCCATTAGATAGTACAGGTTCACGTATATAGACTGACCAAAACCTGTCTTGCCTTGGGTCACTTGGAAAGAGTGTGTTTGATAGATTCAATTTCCTCTTCGCACAACATACAACCATCTGAAATATCCATGCCTCGTTGGTGTAAACTCTTCGATACAACTAAAGAACAAGTAAATACCTTCCACAAAAATTGGCATATCTTTGGTGGTGCTTGAATCTTCCAACAGTTTTCAGAGTGGATATTTAGCGATGGCCTCATTTCTGCTTCATAAATCAATTCTTTGTGTTTTTCCACAAACTGAGTTTATAACCAGATTTAACAAAGTATAAACCACTATTTTCCTTTGCCCAACAATAAGAATCTTTGCATTGAAAGTGAGGTCTCTGTCGTGATATTAATTCTGCTTCTCTTGGAATTATAAGCTAGAATAACTTGACAAAGTCTGAGTTTCGTGTCTCTGAATCAATAATATGGTTAACGGTGAGAGAGATGTCCATTAAAGGCTATGCACTAACATGTATTCGAGGCACTCCATCAAAGATCCATCAGCATAATATCTGCTCCATTACCAATAACTCGTTTCAGCTTGTAGAAGTCTCTACCATACAAAATACTTCTCCACCCATTCAAACATCCACGACTTTGCTTTGCCTCCAATAGATTCGATGGAGGGAAATATCTTCTTTTATACATGCGACAGAACAAATGAAGAGGCTCATATAAAAATTTCCACGCTTGCTTGTCCAAGAGAGCTTGATCAAAACATGTCAAGTGTCTAAAGGTCATTCCAGCATTGGCTTTCTCAAGAGTCATCTTTTCCCAACTCATTCAATAGATTTTGCTTCTATTTGAATCTAAACCCCACTAATATGTCATGATTGCATTTTTCATATTTTTACAGAGATCAACGGGAAATTTGAAACAATACATTGCGTACACTGGTAAAGCCATTGTAATCGATTTTATGAGTATATATTTTCCCCCTTGAGATAAATTCTTTGCATACCATCCTTGAAGTCTCTTTTGTAAGTGATGTTTGATATAGTTGAAAAGATTACTCTTTGAAACACTAAGGCATTCCATCAAATCTAAGTACATTCTGAAGATGCAAGAGGTGAGACAATACTAGTGACCTGAGACAATACTTGTGACCTGTGACAGAACTTGTGATAATAAGACGAAGTGATGATGTCACAAGAATGGAAGCAGCAACAAGATTCTAGATAAGGATGAGCACGATATTGCGAATCAAGAAGATTTAGTGGATCTTGGCTGTTGGAGATTGTTGGAGAATATTCTTGAGGAGGTATCATGAAGAAGATAATTATGGAAATATTAATGTTTTTATATTTCATAATTATCTAGTAGTTTTCTAGGGTTTTTGATCTATGGATATTAATAGATTAAGAATGGGGTTTACTTTCTTTTGAACCTTTTCATAGAAAAAAGAGCGAGAGCTTTGGGTTTTTTTCGTTCCTGCTTTTGTAAGAAGCAAAAAGGTGAGAGACTCATGAACTTGGTATTCGGTTCTTGAGTAGTATAGGCTAGAGATTAGCAAGATAAAGGTGTCTTGATCTTGCTATATTTTTTGTTCAAAAACTTGTATGGTTTGTTGAAAGAGATCTAGTAATATACAAAAGTTTTGTAGAGAAATCTATTGTTACAGTCTTTGAATTTGTTTATGTGATAGTCCTCACACTTTCAATTAGTATCAGAGCAGTCACCAGTTCAGTTTATAACAGGTGTGATCCTGCGGAAAAATGGAGAACTATCACGAGTTGATATCCAGTGCAAAAATCATGCTTAATGGAACGAACTATGGTTCTTGGAAGTCAAGGATAAGATCTATCATAAGGGGTATCGATGTTTTGGCATAGACAGCTATTGTGAAAGGATGGACAGAGCCAATAATTACTAATGCGTCAGGAAATGTGAAGCTCAAACCAGAAGAAGTGTGGACTGATACAGAGATGAAGATGTCTAAGTACAACTCTCGAGCTCTATCTGCCATACATGCTAGTGTATCAAAGAAACATTTTGAGTTGATTTAGGGAACTGAGATCACCAAGGAGGTCTGGGACATACTTCAGAAAAACTTTGAAGGGAAAAAAAGGTGTAAAACTCAAGGAAAGATTTCGTGCTTCAAAATTTGAGAATCTTAAGATGGGGGAGAATGAGACGATTGGAGAGTTCAATTCTCAGATAATTTCCCTGACACATGAAGCACTTAACTTAGGAAAGAGATACAAGGACAAAAAGTTGGTCAAAACGTTTCTGAGATATCTCCCAGCTAAGTATACTGCATATAAGGCTGCTAATTTTAGTTTCCCTTAACACTGATACAATCAATTTTAATGAAATTGTGGGAATGCTTCGAGCTCATGAGATGGAGCTAGATGGAGGAGTTAAGAAAAGAAAAGGTGTGGCACTAATTTCTCATGAAACCACGCAACAAGTGGATACGACAGAAGATCCTGTAAGTATGCTTGTGAGAAGATTTGACAGAGCATTGCGAAGAGTTGAGCAGGGACAGGGTCAGAAGAAGTTCACTGTCAGCAAGAAACCATCTGAGGTAGAGAAGTCTATTAAGAAGCCGGAAGTACAATGCTATGAATGCAAAGGCTTTGGACATCTTAAGACAGAATGTTCAACAATGCGACGAAGGGACATAAAATGCTTTGGATACAAAGGGATTGGTCATACACAGAAACGCTCAGAAGCGTCACAGAGAAAAATCCTTGATTGAGATAGATGAAAATGAGACAGATGGGGACAGTGAGGAAGAAGAGGAAGCATACAATTTTGTTGCATTCATTGGTATCACTGAAATTGAGGAAGGAGTTGAGGTATCAGATTCTGAACCAGAAGAACTCATAGATGATGAACAAGACGGTGATGTTACTGAAAATTATCATCAAGTGTGTCAGACATTGATTAAGCTGAGAAAAGACAATGTGTGGTTGATCAAAGAGAATGAACGTCTTGAGGCAGTGGTCACCACATTACAAAATGAGCTAGAGGCTGAGAACAAAATCACTTGTGAGAGTTTACGTTTGATGAAAGAAAAGTTGGCTCTGGCAACTAAAGCAGACATGTTGAAATAATTACAAGCTGAGAAGAAGTTGAGTGAAGAACTTCAATCAAAACTTGATCATCAGTACAAGATCATCAAAATGCTAATTGGATCGCAACAACTTGATAAAATATTGAACTACGGCAGAACATAGAGAATCACCAGAGGTCTGGGGTACAATGACTATGAAGGGTCAAGTTCAAATCAAAACAAGTTTGTACCAGAGACTATGCTACAAACTGAGAAAGCAGTTTTGGAAATTAAGACAGTGAGAAAGACTGGATGTTTCTTCTGTGGCAAGTCAGGACATTTCAAAGTCAACTGCTACAGGCTTAAATAAAGAGTGAAACGTCTGATGGATCAAGGAAAGTACTGGTGGAACGATCTCGAAATCAAGTCTGGATCAAAAGAGCTAATATATTAGCAAGTACAACAATGAGTACTACAACCGGACTAAATCTAAGGTTTAGTATGGCCCTAGTGGCAGATGAACCAGAACACAGCAGACCGTGGTACTTTGATAGTTTATGCTCGCAACACATGACAGGGTCCCAAGAAAATCTTCGAGACATAAAAACAATCAAGGGAGATAAGGTCACCTTCGAAGATGGGAGTCAAGGAGGTATCAAAGGAAAGGGAGATACCTGTGCAACAGATCTTCCACCACTGACAATTGTTTACCTGGTTCAGGGGTTGAAGGCAAACTTGATCAATGTCAGTCAACTCTACGATGAAGGTCTGATGGTTTAGTTCACAAAAATGACTACAAAGCAATTGATGAGAAAGGAAGAGTTGTGCTATAAAAAATTTGGTCAGGAAACAACTGCTACATGTAGGAAAATTGCTCACATTTCTTATCAGCTAGGGTTGATCTGAACCTGTGACATCAACGATTAGGTCATATGAACATCAGACATCTGACAAACATTGTCGATAAGAAGATACTGCGTGGAGTGCCTCAGCTAAAACAGACATATAAGATGGTATGTGGTCCCTACAACAAGGGAAAACAAGTCAAGGTACAACATAAAAAGGTTCAAAATATTCAATCAAAGACGATACTTAATCTAGTACATATAGATCTGATGGGTGCAATGCAGACAGAAAGTATTGCAGGGAAGAGGTATGTGTTTGTGCTAGTTGATGATTTCTTAAGGTTCACATGGGTCAGATTCATTCGAGAAAAGGCTGACACAGTGGAAAGTTTCAAGATCTGGGCACTACAACTATTGAATGGGAAAGGTGGTTTGAAGCAGATTCAGAGTGATCATGATGGTAAATTTCAGAATGAAACCATGAAGACATTTTGTGAGAGCCAATGTACTGTACATCAATTCTCTGCACCAAGAACGCCTCAACAAAATGGTGTAATAAAAAGGAAGAATAGAACTCTGTAAGAAATAGCCAGAGCAATGATGCATGGAAATGATGTACCACTGGATGATGAATTCTGGATTGGTGCTATGCAATAAGAATTCGAACAGTTTGTTCGAAATGAGGTATGGAAACTTGTGGCACGACCAGATGGGGTGAATGTTGTAGGAAAAGAGTGGATATTCAAAAATAATACAGAGGAAAATGGTGTGGTTGTCAAAATAAGGCAAGACTCATTGCACAAGGATATTCTCATATCGAAGGAGTTGATTTTGAAGAAATATTTGCACATGTGGCACGACTTAAGTCCATCATACTGATTATTGGTATGGAATGCATCTTAAACTTTACTGTGTATCAGATGGACGTCAAGAGTGCTTTTCTGAACGGAGTATTCCAAGAAGAAGTGTATGTACAATAACCCAAGGGCTTCTAAGATGCCACAAGTCCAGACCACGTCTACTTGCTAAACAAGGCATTGTATGGGTTGAAGCAAGCTCCACGAGCCTGGTATGAACGTCTAACAAAATTTATAATTAACAGAGGCTATGCTAGAGGGAGTGTCGACAAGACACTATTCATCTTGAAACAAGAAGGAGATATTATGGTGGTTCAGATCTATGTAGATGAGATTATCTTTGGGGGAACTTCACAAAAGCTAGTTGATGCATTCGTTCAAAACATGACACAAGAGTTTGAAATGAGCATGGTGGGAGAGCTGAAGTATTTTCTAGGACTGCAGATACGTCATACGGAAAAAGGAGTATTTGTGTCACAGAGTACTTATGCCAGAAACTTAGTGACAAGGTTTGGTCTGGACCACCGCAAAGAAGCAAGGACACTCATGGGTACTACAACCAAGTTATGCAAAGACGAGACTGGTGAAGACATTGATCCAAAGCTATACAGAGGGATGATTGGGAGTCTCTTGTATCTTACTGTAAGCAGACCAAATTTAAGCTTAAGGGTTGGGGTATGTGCCAAGTATCAAGCTAAACCTAAGAAGTCCCATCTTGAGGCAGTGAAGAGAATCATCAAGTATGTCAAGGGGACAGTCAACTTTGGTTTCTACTATGCTAAGGGATCGAACAAGAATCCTGCTAGATACTGTGATGTTGACTGGGATGGAAGTGTGGATGATAAGAAAAGCACAAGTGGAGGCTGTTTCTTCTTAGGAAACAACCTGATTTCGTGGTTGAGCAAGAAGCAGAACTCTATGTCTCTATCAACAAAGAGACTGATTACATTGCTATGGGAAGTTGTTGCACACAACTCATATGGATGAAGTAGATGTCAGTTGATTACGGAATGGACTCTAGATCGTTCTTGGTTTACTGCAACAACAAAAGTGCCATTGACATATCCAAAAATCAGGTACAACACTCAAGGACAAAATGCATTGACATAAGGCACCACTTCATCAAAGAGCTGATGGAGGAGAAACAGTTAGTGATTGAAAATGTTGTCACAAATTTGCAATTAGTTGATTTGTTCACAAAACCATTGGATTTTAACCATTTTATCACCTTAAGGAAATCAATTGGTGTATGTGATATAATGTTTTGTCGAGTGTGCAGGGCTGTGATATGTACTGGTTCAGGTGTCTATAAGCCTTTGACTTTGTTTGGAATCTAGAATCCTAGATGGAAAAAAGCTGTGAATCATGCCGTCATGCTCTAAAAAGTACAGATTCTGCATAAAGAAAGATTGCAAAAAGCTGAAGAAGAACTTAAAGTCTTATGAAAAAAAAAATCTTGCACTTGAGAAGTCAAGTGATGGTGCAAGCCTTACTATGTCAATATATATGACAGTGGTTGTACTTGAGGAAAACCAATGATAGTACAAGGTGTGATCGCTGAAATATAGCTTGTATCTACCAAAATTCCAACTTCTTTCTATGACGGATAAAGGTTGAAAACTAACTAGGGGCATGATAAAGGCATGACAGAGTGAAAGCTATCCTTTAAAGACATGATCACCAGATGTCACAATTTTAAAAGAGTTGAGTATATGCTTTGATCTAGATGTTGAGGCAGCCCCTGTAGTACTTTAGGAGAAAAAGGTATGTGAAATTAAAAAAGAATAGTGATTAAATTTCTCTTTTTCAATCTAATTCAAAGATGTGGCACATGTGACGTCATTGCAAGTTATATTCTCACTATGTGATTTGATTGCTAGTGGTTGCGTTAGTGTATTCGATTCACTAGTGTAGGTTTATGGGGGGAGTAAGAGAACAAACATGTTAATGTACTTTTGGAGTTGTTTTAGTGGTCTGTCTCATTTGTTGTTGCAGGTTTACGTCAATGTTAGGGAGATACACAAAGTTGTGTTAGAGTTCTTTAAATCTCATTGACTTTTGACCTGTCTATGTTGTGTGGTAACTGTGTGGTTTATATGTTGCAGGTGCTTGAGAGACACAAAGCTAAAAAGGGGGAGATTGAAGATGTAAGAGGTGTGACAGTACTTGTGACAGTACCTATGACAGTAAGGCGAAGTGACGATGTCACAGGAATGGAAGCAGTAACAAGATTCTGGATAAGGATGAACTCGATATTGCGAATCAAGAAGATTTAGTGAATCTTGGCTGCTGGAGATTATTGGAGAATATTCTTGAGGAGATATCATAAAAAAGATAATTATGGAAATATTAATGTTTTTATATTTTATAATTATCTAGTAGTTTTCTAGGGTTTTTGATCTATGGGTATTAATAGATTAAAAATGAGATTAATTTTTTTTAACATTTTCAGAGAGGAAAGAACGAGAGCTTTGGGTTTTTTCGTTCCTGATTTTGTAAGAAGCAAAAAGGTGAGAGACTCATGAACTTGGTATTCGGTTTTTGAGTAGTATAGGCTAGAGATTAGCAAGATAAGGGTGTCTTTATCTTGCTATATTTTTTGTTCAAAAACTTGTATGGTTTGTTAAAAGAGATCTAGTAATATACAAAAGTTTTGTAGAGAAATCTATTATCACAGTCTTTGAATTCGTTTTTGTGATAGTCCTCACACTTTCACATTTCGTTGCCACCTTCTGTTGATATACATGTTCTCCTTTGCATCAAGTGTTTGGTTTCTTCCGAAACCAAATCTACAAAGTTTATGGCTGATTTATCGAAATATATTATTTCAGAAAATTTCTTCATAACTTGCTAAACATGATAACACAACCTTAGTTTCATCCTTTGTTGCCTTGCATATGAAAAGCATATCATAAGAAAAGCGTATCGTCACCAAAAAGTAAATGATAGATCGATGGTTCGGTATATGATGAAAATGAATCCCCATAATTGATCTCTGAATCTCAGCCTTATTAAGAGAATAAACTAAAAGTTTCGTACATAAGATAAATAAGAAACGCGAAAATGGATTGTCTTGCTGAATGCCCTGTGTTGGTGTTAATTTTCCATACGGTCGTCCATTGCTCATAACCGAATAAGAAACTCTTTCAACGCATTCCATAGTTCATTGCACCCAAGAATTTTTAAAACCCAGCACTGTCAACACTTGATGTAGTAAAGACCACTCTACACGATCGTATGCTTTGGACATATCCGTTTTTAGCACCATGAAGTTCTCTGCAATCAGATCGGTTGTTTGTAGGTTGTGAACAACTTCATGAGCGATTAGGATATTTTATGTTCTTTTGCAGAGATCCCATATGAAAGACCTTGTATTAATCTCCTTCTGTGCAACTTGAGAAGTAGCTGCACTGGTATTAGTTCCTGTTCTCTTTCCTCCTATGGCTTCGGTTTCCACATCATCATTGCCGACATTGGTGTTCTCTTGACATGACGAATTAGTCATCTACACGAGAAAGAACATAAACAATCAAAGTTTAGGTTTCAGACAAAGACCTAACAAGTACATAACAAACAAAAAAAGAACACCAATCGACTAACGGAAACACTCAAACAGTGAAAGAGGAAAAATCATAAGACATGCTTTTGAATCTATTTGTTTTTAAATTGACATAAATCAAGTGAGATTAGATGGAAGAAGTAAAAATCGATGAAACAGTAACAAAAACAAGAAAAAAGCAACAAAACTAAATGAAATCAGATGGAGATTAGGGTTTCTTCAAAATTTCTTACATTTATCGAGAGAGAAAAGATTCACAGAGATTGATGAGGAGATTTAGACAGATATTGCAAGTTTTAAGTTTGTAGGTGACGAAGACAGAGATTGAGAGAGTGAAGACGAGAACTTTGTAGGGTTTCACCGGTTTCGTCGAGAGAAAAAGGGTAGAAGAAAGAAGAAAATGTGCAAATAGATTTGGAGGGAAATGGATCGGGTAAATTAGTTTAGGGTATATATATCTTCGAGTAGTTTGGATATCCGATAATTGTTCAAATATTATATGAATCGAACCGATATCCAAAATATTAAACGGAGTCACCATTCGGTTATTAGCAAATAACTAAAACTGAACCACTGGTTTTGGTTTGGTTCGGTTTGAATGCCCTAATTCCTATGGTTCAAGCTTATCATCCTCTTGATTCCCCTTAGATATATACATGATAGCATCATCTTTAAGAGCCAGTGGATTCCTGAATGACTCCTTATCCAGAACCTCTTGTTTAAACTCGTTTAGCTCTAATTTTTGCAACTGGTCCGAATCGCATGATCTTCTTGTTGTTGGATGATGTGAAGATCTCCTCTATAGACTCTAGATTATTTAGAAAATCTCCAAGCCTTCACAAATAGTTTTAAAATTTCCTAACCCCAAAAAATATAGACTTTACTTTGAAATAACTCAAGTCGACCTGTTTAGAAGATAAATTATAACTTGAGGATCCAACGGTCACTTCTTATGATCTTGAGCTTTTTGGATCCAAGGGAGTCCCAATAATATTCTCCAAATGATTTTGATTCGTAATGGTTGCAGAGTGGAGTTGTGCAAAACATCATCTCGTCCGTATGCGTAGTTCGCTCTGAATTTAATATGATGGTTTATAAATTCGACACTTGTAAATTTTGAAAAGTTATGGACCTTATTCAATTTCTTCATGAAGCCCTGATGGGTTATCTCTCTGTAACAAGTTGTCTTATGGCTTGGCTCCCTCGGGCTCATTTGATATGCTCCTTGAAATGACAATATATAGCTGTTAGGTCTAATATGGCATGAATAAACTAATTTCGGCTCAACTAATAGCCCAATGACCTCGTGGTTGTTCTTTATACTCATGAGAATTGTATCTTACCCTTCCTCTTGAAAAGGATTTATCCTCAAATCTATCTTCTCTCCTAATTCAAAAGGAAACAATCGTCGTATGGAAATAATATTTATGTTGCCTTCATCAAACGCCCACTGTAGTTTTGGATGTCGCTTCAGCTTAGTCATAATTCGTCCTTCTTTCATTTTATCAATGAGTGGATCATGTCTTTGAGCTTATGCTCCAATGTCATATTTTCAAGAGGACATCTCCCAAATTATGGAATTGATAATCTTCAAAAATCAAAGTATCAACGTTATGAAAATTTTCTGCAACTCCATTCTCTTCAAGTAGTTTTAATTTATTTTGATCTTTCTCTTTGCATTCAAACTCCAGAAACTATACCTCTTTG
This sequence comes from Anastatica hierochuntica, assembly GCA_900406275.1. NCBI lineage: Eukaryota > Viridiplantae > Streptophyta > Magnoliopsida > Brassicales > Brassicaceae > Anastatica > Anastatica hierochuntica. Next base: position 18,815 of record OVAN01002119.1, on the reverse strand, counting down.
AATGGCTTGAAAACCTAAAAGTTACTTCCTTTGTTTGGCTGCACAACTTCAAACAACCCAGATCTAGTTTTTCTTGTTGAATTCCAGAATAGTTAATCTCCAAAGACAGAATAAAAATATTTGGTTTTGTTTTAATGATCTCGTGAGGCTAAAACATAATTCACATTCTCAAACTTCCAGCATTCATTCAACCACATATGCAATTGATCCTTCACACAATCCTTCAAATTGAAAAACTTGATTATTCTAGAAGTGATCCTTCTAACTTTTGTTTGTCTAGTGATGCACAAAGTTTCTTATCCCCATATTCCATCTCCTTCAACAAATCAAAATGTAAGATAAATAGATTAGGTCTCGAGTACCGATAATACCTTCTTGAAAGTGCATAAAAATCATCATAAACGCTTCTGGTTTTATTCTGAAACAAATTCTCAACAACCGCTTCTTTAATCCCTGATGCATTTTTGCCATAGAAAATTTTTTTTCAATCATCTCATGTTGTGTTTCCACCATTATATCAGAATGGACAATCATCTCTTGATGCGATTCAACCATTTGATCAAACTACATAATATCATGAATCTCTTGCTCCTCTTCAAGACTAGATTGCTCAGTAAACTTTTTAGCTTTTTCTTCTTGAACTATTTGATATGAAATTTTCTCCTTCACAACAAGGTGTGATGGTGCTGTTGTGGCTTCCACCTCAATCTTTTGTTTGTTTTTGTCACCTTCTCCTTTAACAGCCTCCAAGATATTGAAATATGAACTTGAGTTGTTTGATATGCTCTAGTACTTCATGTTCACATCTTTCTTGCAATCATCCTGCCAAAATTCTCTCTTCCTAAGCTTCTCCCAAGACTTGATGTGAGTCTTTCCTTCTATAGCACGTGAGAGTTCAAAGAATTTCATCATAGAATGGCAGAAGCTTTCAGATTTATGGTGCCACTTTAATTTTTCCTCATCATCATAAGTGAATGAAACGCCTTCTCCATAGATCTTAACCAATTGATAAATTCATCTCGATTAATGTTACCTTTAAAGTCTAGGAATATCACTTTAGACTCCTTTTGTTGATGATGTTGTGGTTGTAGTGGATATTATTCCCTTATCCTTGCCTCTCGATCATTAAAAAAGATATGGATTATATTTCAAACCATAAGAAATACTACTACGCCAAATAGAAGATGATGCTTTCTCTTGAACTCGACCCATCCTTTTATGGAATGATTTCATCTCAATTCTTATCAACCGCTGCAACTGTCTTATTAGGGTTTGAACACGGATTGTTGAGATGCTTGGTTGTTGGTTTTTCCCTTCTATTTTTTTTTGTTTTTTTAGGAAAGAAGATGAACATATGGGATGATTAGTCAAAATACCGAACTTCAGAGTGTGCTCTATTACCACTTGATGCGATCCTTCAGGAAAGTGCATTATGATATTGATAGGAATAATCCTTGTGCTTCAATGGATCAGTGAAACCACAAAAAAAGTAAGGGGGTAGAAACCTTGAAAGAGGATACAAGTAGCTCCAATAGTGAGTATATTAAGCCCACCACCTGATACTAACTTATACCGCAACAACTACGCTCGGTTTGTAGAATGGCTACACAAGTGTGATGAAGAACATTTGATAAACCGGTTTGATCCTATGGATATGACACGCCAAGATGGATCAAAAATGCTCACAAGGAACAAAGAGAATCACTCACAAATTTGATTAAAAAAGATGGTTGTTCTTCAAAATAAGAATTCATTATTAACTTATTGAAAGTATAACACTTTGACTAACTGAATGTAAGATAATAACTAAAGTTGAATGTCTCTTGGCCTCCAAACACCTCTTTAACTTCAATTTTTTCATACTCTAAGGCTAAAATTTCAAAATACAAACTTCACAGATTTTCAACAGCGAGACTTAGCAGATTTTCAGCAGCCAGACTTCATAGATTTTCAACTACTAGACTTCACAGTTTTCAGCATTCAGACTTCAAGATTATCATTACTTGATAATATAATTCTACAAAGAATTTTGAACAATCTTCTTCCTTCTCGCAAAATTGATGAAGTAAGCCACTTAGTGTATTCTTCAACTTCTTAGCTTCCGCTCTAGTCATTTTTCCAGCTGGTAATTCTTAAACAATCCCCTCGTTTAAACTCGTTAATGCACGTTTGATCTCTTTTAGCTCTAACTCTCGCAACTGGCCTGAATCGCATGATCTTCTTTTTGGTTGATGATGTGAAGATCTATTTTGTAGACTCTAGATGATTTAGAAGATCTTCAGGTCTCCACAAATAATTCTGTAAGTTTCCAACCACAGAAAATATTGAATTTACTCTAAAATAACTTAAACTGACATGTTCTTAAAGATAAATGATAACATGAGGATATGATGGCTATTTCTTATGATCTTGAGATTATTGGATCCAAGAGAGCCCCAATAATATTCTCCAAGTGGTTTTGATTCAAAAGGGTAGCTAAGTTGAGTTTTGAAACGCACCATCTTGTCCATATGCGTAGTCGGGCGTGCATTCAATAATTTGGTGGTTTATAAGTTTGGCTCTTATTAATTATGGAAAGTTAGGGACCTAATTCAAATATTTCATGAAGCTCTAATGAGTTAGCTCTCTGTAACGATTTGGCTTCAGGCTCATTTGATATGCTCCTCGAAATGATAGTATATCGATGTTAGCTCAAATATGGCTTGAATAGACTATTTGGGGGAACTTTGGTTCAACTAATAGCCTGATGACCTCATCATTTTTCTTGATGCTCATGAAAATCGTATCATCTCGGCATTCAATCTAAGATTTTCCATCTCGTTCTAATGTCAAGAGTTATGATTGCTTGGACTAAACAAATGTACCATCGTACTCGGGGTTCTACATACAACACACTTTTTGTTTTACAATAGTCAGGAACTCGACTAAGTCTGCAAAATATATACCAGTAGAAAACCATGAAAAAAACGATTAAAACATAAAACACAAAACATATGACTCCTTGTCTTAAGCAAACCACACAACTAAATCTACACTGGTTACATCCGACACTTCGAGATATGGTACACCCACTACGGTTTCCTAAAAAGAAACCAAAAGTCATAAAGTGACTTAATGTTCCATAGTGAGTCCATGACCCATCTAAGAAACCGAACCCTACTTATAACCGCAACAAAAATGTACGGAAACACTTGGCACACAAAACAAGAAAGTTTACACAACAAGCACGACACTACTAATTGGTTTCCACATTACAAATCCACGATATCTAACATACAACCTATTTATCACAAAAAGTATGCATTCACACAGAATATATCATGCCCCATAATCATCACACAAGGGGTTATATTTAGTGCATAAACTATGTACTTTCACGCAAAAACCTCAAACAAGAGAACCTAAGACCATTACATACATGAACTCTTATCATGCATATCAGGCCGAGATATCTATAAAAAAACACGGAATTTATTCTTCTTTCCACAACCAAACTCCACGGTCTTAGGTTTCCACAACAATGGCTTTCTACTGCTAAGTCCTTCCCGGCATATGGTATTCGCCTGCACTTCACTCAAAAACAAACAACTGAATTCACCAAGTTTTTATGTTAAGATGAACGAGCCAAAGAGTGATCCAAGTTGCTCCTGCTAAACTCTTACACTTAGTTTAGGTATCTCTTAATAACGTTTTGCTTATACGGTTTAAAGAACAACTAGAAACCTTCGAATTCAAAGCGATCTTACCAACTGAAGCTTTAATTTCATATGTTAGATACCATTCAGAATTTTTTTGTAACTCAATCATGTACTCCCTAGATACCCACGTCATTTATTTTACAATTGAGTAAATTTAATTAAAAGAAGTGTAATAGTTGAATAGCTAAGAGTGCTAGTGTTATTCCGTCTAGCAATAGTGGGCCAATAGTACCAGTATGTTTGATCCTATCGAATCTAACCTATTTTCTCACTGACTTAAGCCTTCACGGCACCTCCATGTCTTCCTACACTCTACGACTAAGTTTAAAATCTTCTCAATATCTTTTTTTTTAACTCTCTAAGTCTCCTAATTTTTACTAAGTCTTAATTAGAAGGAAGAGAGAAGTGAACTTAAGAAGGAAAAGGAAGTAAAGAGGATAACGGCCAACCTTTTCTCTCTTACTCTCCTTTGGCTTATATAGGCGAGGCTTCATGGTATGAACTTGAAAATGACAAAGCTTGGTGCATCCCTTCCATGCGCGACGACACATATACCTCGAGAAGTCCCACAACCGACATGGTATAGTCTCTTTCAACCATGAAATCTTCCTCCCAAGTACATTATCTTGACATTTTAAGGCTCATCATGATTTCCCCAACATCTTTTCCTTAGAAGAAACTAACACTTCTATTTCTTAAAATCTTAGTTAGGACTAGTAGCCCTCACATGTTACATCTGGATCCTCTCTCCGTGGTCACCTCCTTAGACTATGACTTAGGTTCAACCATCAGTCACTAGGTGCAACTTTGTCTTCCATGCATTAGACTTACTAACCAAGGCAATAAATGACACATATCTTAGCTAAGTCTACCTCACAGTCATAACCTTTATACATGTCCATCGAGCTCCATTCTCTTATCGCTACATCATTTTTCTAATGCTTAGATCCGTTAGTCATAATTCCAAGCTTCCATTTTTTCCTCCATAAAAGGAAAATTCTTCGCCTTATATTGCTTCACACCTTTACAACAAGAAAACATAGAAAAGACACTTCATATTCTTTTTGTTGAATTCTTAGAATCCATCCGATTTTTCTGTCATCTCTTAGCCATAATTTTATCTCCTTAAGAATGCTCATAGTGTGGCTAACAAACTAATTCAAAGTTCTAATCAAGGTTTTCCTAATCGCTAACCAGTAAACATATTGTTTTAATATGTTCTCTTATACGTCGACCATATAATTAGGATGTTTTTTCGGTTATTTGTTTGTTTATTTTGCATTTTGTCTTCAGTTCCAGTATCCCTATGTCCAAAGACAAAACCCTTAAATTCAAGATTCATATTCTCTTGACACGTGAAAACTTCGTATTGGTGAGGATGGAACATGTGGCATCATCTTGATCATCGGTTGATGTATACGTAACAGAATCATAGCCATTGATCTTCATTACCTTCTGTAGACCAAAACCAACAAGTTATGTTTAGTTTGCCTATATATTTTCCCAAGATTTAGATACTCATTTGATTCACAACCAGATGAATTACACAATTAGATCCTCCTTCAGCTGAATTAGCTATAACTTGGTCATCCCTTAGTTTGCTCGAGCCAATGAATTTTGTCTCGACTATTCTCCTTATTTTACTCCATATTAGCCAAGCCAACCAAGCTCAATTCATTTCTTCAACTTTGAAATTTCTCGTATTTTGCAGATAAGGCTTATAAGCCAAGCAAGAGTGCATAACTTCGCTTCTAGCTAAAACTTGATTCACTCGTACCAAGTAGGATGTTTTAAAGTTGAAACTCTTATTTTGGCTTCAATTTTCATCTCCAAATTCAATTCTTGATTTAGAGAATCTTTATTTCCTAAACCATTCCTAATCTTGTTCCGACTCATTAGGCGTCACCCCTTTTTCCAAAAAAAGAACATAAATCAATCTTTGTCGTAAGTAAACCAATATTTTTTCTTGATAGAACCCAATATGATAATGGTTGAAGTCAAAGCCTTCAGATATAGAAATGCATTATTTGATAATTAATCAGAGTGACAGAAACAAAGATGATGAAGAGAAATTTAAAAAGTTGGTCATTATGTGTGTTTGTGCGGTCTCAGTGAACGCGAAGACGATGAAGCAATATCGTTTTGCGATCAGGGGCGTACAACCTAAGGATAGGTTTAATTTGTGATTGTTAGATAAAACAATGTCATTTTGAAGATTTATTGTCTTTTAAAAGTATGTCATTGTAGGATTTTTAAAGAGGTGAAGTGTTTCCATGATTGATTTTTTGCGTCTAAAATGGTTAGTAAAAACTAGTTCATTATTAAAATAGACGATATCTAAAAAAACAATTCACTAGAAGTTCATATTTTTGCCTAGTTTTAAAAATTAAGGATTATTTTTTCATTTATTTCCGATGTTATAGTAGTAGATAGTTTTCGATAAAGGCTATTCAATTGAAAATCAAAAGTTTGTTACAAAGAATTTCTTTGTAATCAAAGATCACATGTAAAGATAATAAGATAAGTAAGAAGTCTAATGACATCTAAATTTAATAGATCTTTTACGCAAACTACAGTAGAAGTAGAAAATGGATGAAGTTGGGACTAGTAAGGTGGGCTATGACCATGTCCTCCACGACCACGCTTACCCTTTTCGACCATTTTCCATTCAGAGTCTTTTGCTTTAAAAGTTAGCCCGATAGATCTTCCTTTGCGGGTTCTCTGAATTGGTTCATCATAAGTAGGGGCGGATCCATAAGGTGAGATAGCGGTGCACGTGCACCTAGTTAATTTTAAGAAATTTTCAAAATGCCCTTATGATTTACACTATATCAGTTTTTTGCACCCATATTTGTTTACTTAATTTGATTTTGCACCCACTAAATTTTGGTTCTACATCCGCCTCTAGTCGTAAGTGATCATACCGCTTTGGAAGACAACTTGAGGATCCACAGGTTGAGATGGTAGAACCCTCTAATTTCCGAATTGAAAGGGAGAAAGGGAGTGAATCACATCCACGATAGTAAAAAAAATCAGTAGGAGAAATAATACCAGATGTAACATGGATATAGTTGGAGGGAGAAGCAATAAGAGGGAGATCAGAGGAGGCTATCTCAACGGAAGCAACCTCAAAGGATTCTACCTCTTCAGGAGTCGTTACTAACATTTCAGTCAAAGCTTCAAAATTATTTTCACTAACCAAACCAATCTTGTTCGACTCTACCAACGGATCAGACCGAGGAACTGTTCCTTCTTCTACAAAAGTGGGAGAAGTAAAATTACCTTGATCGGTAATCTCCACAAGACAGGTGAAGGAAGATTGTGAGATGGTCAAGATTAACAGTTGGAGATGAAGAGCTAGAAAGGTTAACTTTTGGTATGTTAGAGACAGTCATCAACTCTGAAGGAGCGAAGGCAATAGATGATTGTAACATAATTTCACCAGCAAGTAGAGATGAATTGTCAGCGAAAGCTAATTGAGGTGTTGGTTCATTGATCGTTACCTCTCCGGAGGAAGGTTGATGTTGAACCATTTTCTGTGTGGGTTTAGAACAAGCAGAAAAAGCCAAAGTTGGAGCATTAGTAGTAGGAGTGGAGACAACACCAATAACATTATCTTAATGTACAATAGCCCAAGCAATAAGAGGCTCAACAGAAGAATCCAAATTTACTTCTTGAGAGATTAGAGAATGGACATGTTTCTTTTGTTTCACTCCTAGAAATCGAGTTGTTTTGTGTCCCAAGACTCCACAAGAAGAGCAAGTAGTTGGAAGCCAAGAGTAAACTACATTGACCATAGTGATGTTACCGTCTTTATCCTCCAAAACAACTCTCTGTGGGAAAGGTCAGTCAAATTTCACTTCGACCAAGATTTTTGCCTCTCCAATTGAAGTCGGGTCTAGCAAGCAGTGTCGTCCCTCAGCTAAAGCTGGTAAAGCACCAGCTTTAGGCGCACGATATATTTTATATTGTAGGGACATCAAATTATTACAATTATTGGTTTATAGCCCACTAGTAGGGCTGTTGCTCTTTGTTCTTTTAATCGCAGGTTCAAATCTTGGTGGTGTCACTTTTTTAATTTATTTCCCTTTACAAATTACTTTAGGAAACAAAGTTGGATAGGCCGAGCCTGCTAGCAAGGGCTTACTGGTCAACATTGGTTCCCCGATTCCAGAAGTTATCCAGTCAATACCTTTAAAAGAATAGAGCTAGTAGGAGATATTTTTCAGAGTAATCCAAATTGAGAACGTCTTGATTTCAGGCACAACAAGCGTCTCTGCAGGGTTCCAGTTAGAGACAAACATTAAATAGTCATCAACGAACCAGACACCGCATTGAAGTACCCAATTTCTAGTGGATTCATCTGGTATGTGAAATAAGTAGGAGAATTCACTCAACTTCTTCATCAATATACGATATTTTTCCCCAAAGACGGGAAGCAACTCCATAAATTAATCTACCTGGTGGAGCAGAGTAGTGCTTAAACGGTCCAACTATAAACTCCTTCTGATTTTCAAGTCCCTCTAGTAAGACCGACGATCGGATGTATACCTTTGGCGTTCCATCCTCCACATAAATAGGGGTGGTAATCCGGTGGTAATCCTGTGAAGAGTGCATCGTGACCGTATCCTCTCTGCCCAAGGATACTCAAAAGAAGTAGATGAGAACTTTCACCTTCTTTAGGGATCTGGAGAAGAGATTACTGTCGAGTATGTGACATGTGGAAGAGAATATTTCTTTTGCGAACTTCTTGGGCGACCAGCAGTCAACAGAGGCCATTGTTCGTCATTCTGAAGAGTTGGATTCACAGAGAGTTTTTTCTATGAAACGCTTTTAGTCATACCAGTGAAATTAAGTGGACACGCCTATGCTCCAAGAGGTGATGACGAGATTGGTGTTGTAATTGGAGAAGAAGGTGGTTGATTTTAGATCGGGACATTGCGGCTCGACAAATCTCCAAATTTTAGGGTTTCTTCCCCAAATAAAATCGAACATATCGACGGCAAAATTGAAGGGTTTGGAGATGGCAGGTGGCTTGGAGAAGGCATTAGAGAATCCATCTTACATAGATGGAGAAGCTCCGATGATGCTTTAAAGGTTGGTGACAGAAGCGTAACTTTTGGGAGTTTTGGAGGATCCGCCATGGGGTGAAGGAGCGGTGGATGTGAGGAACTCTTGGTAAATCTCGTCGTTGGGGGATATGTGACGGAGGGATGGAGGCGATCCGCCATCGGAGCCACCGAAAGCAATATCGGAAGATGGTTTTGGTCGACCTCGAAACCTTTGTCCGAGAGAGAACGCGTTTATTATTTCTCAAACTTTTAGTAGATAGTTTTCTTTATATGCTAATGTAGTTGTTTGATTTTTCGCTTCAAAAATTCATAACTAAAGTAAAAAATATCTTTTTTAAAAAATAATTCACTTGAAGCTCATATTTTCGTCTAGTTTTAAAAGCTAAGGATTATTTTTGCATTTATTTTGATGTTATGGTAGTAGATAATTTTTTATATATGCCAACGTAGTTGTTTGATTTTTCTTGTCCCGTATAATTAGTCAAAAGTAGGTCATAATTAAAAGCCACAATATTTGAAAATAATAATTCACTTGAAGTTCATATTTTTCTTTAGGTTTTTTTTCCAACCACGCAATAATCAGAAGTTGTCTCTCAAGTTGGGTAATCAACTTAGAGGAGATGAATCTACAAAAAGGAAATCATGAAAAAAGGTGCGGGATCCGCGCACCAGAATTAGTTTCAACGAGAATCCTGGGAAGAAACCCTGGAGCATCTGAAATTCTTGAATTTTCGTCTGTAGGGTTGGCCAGTCATCCGGATGTTAAGAAATGATGGTAAGTTCTGCGCTGTCTGTGTGGAATAGTTGGCAGTCTATTTGACGGTTATGCAATTCAGGCATTGCCCATATCAGAGCTTCCAACTCTGAATGAAGTGGTGACAGACTCCGATGTTGGCATTTCGCTCCCATCAATATGACCCTATTATCTGCATTCGTACAGCTTCACCCAAGTCCAGAAGTAGGATCAGAATGTTTCCATGACCCATCTACCCGACAAATTAACTCATATGTACCGGTAGGTTCCATAAATGATTGTTCCTCTTAGAAAAAGCAACTTGCGCTTCATGCCAAGCTATGGAATCTGTCTTTGCATTGCATAGAATGTCATCCACATCCGATTGTACCCCTTGGAACACTTGCTTATTTCTTGCTTTCCATATGAGCCATAAAATCCACGAAAAAAGTTCATAGCGATCCCTATCACAATGCCTCATAGGGGTCCGCCAAAAAAGAAATCCATAGATTGAAAAATTAAGCTTGACATAAAGGCATGCATCCTTTCCGGGTTTTGAAAGAATCCCATACTTTCATAACCGAGGGGCATTCAAAGAAAACATGATGAATTGTTTCCTCAACAAAGCCGCATCGTTTACATATTGTATTACAAAGTATACCTCTATGAACTAGTTTTGTAGTCATTGCTAGGCTCCCTGTGATAATTTACAAAGAAAATGTTGTATCTTCAGAGAGCAATTTATTTTCAATGTGTATGCTTTTAGAGCTTCCAGACCCGGTCCCTAACTATTATTATTAATTCGTGTTACCTCCAATGAATTCAAGAGTCTATAACCTGACTTGACCGTATATTGTCCCGATTTAGTATAATGTCAGACTAAACCATCATAGGTAATGGTGCGACTTAGATGAATGCCTCGAATTAGTTATGTGTCTTCTGGATTAAAAAATCTTGTAATAAAGGTAGGTTCCAATCCCTCGTTGTGGGGTCTATCAATTGATAAACTTGTAGTCTAGGGTACCAAAGACTTCCCCGACCTCATACTGGACGCGGATTAACATTCGGGATCCAAGGGTCATGCTAGACTGAAGTATTAATTCTGGAACCAATTCCTATCCTTACTCATTTCCTAAGCACATCTTGTGTTGAGTAAATACTCTTCCAACCAAAAGAGAGTGAGTGCGGTTTTTTCGCATCTAAAGGGTGAACCTTCCAAAAATATCGACCACACAAAACCCGAGCAACCAGGGAACCGGGATACTGAATTAGCCTCCATAATTGTTTAGACAAAAAGGCCGTATTGAAATCCTCCAGAGACTTGAAGCCTAATCCTTCTCTTTCGGGATGCATAATTTATCCCATGCAAACCAATGGAGACCGTGGTTACATCCATTGGAGCTCCACCAGAATTTACAAACCGCACTGGTTAACTTTGTTGTTAACTCTTGGGGAAGCTTGAAGCATGACATGACGTAAGTAGGCAAGACAAGAGCAACTGATTTGATCAGAACCTCCTTGCCCCCCTTTTGACAAGAACATTAAGGACCATCCATTAACCCGGTCGCCTAGACGTTCTCGAACATAATTAAAAATTTGACTCTTGGAACCTCCCAAACTTTCTGGAATCCCAAGATAGGTACTCATACCACCTTCTTTTATTATGCCTAAGAGATTCTTTAATATCTCCTTAGTAAGCCCAAGAACATTTTTCCCAAACATAACCGACGACTTATCGAAGTTAATCACTTATCCCGAGGTAGCCCCATAATCCCCTAAGACATCCAGGATAGCTTTGCACTCTGAGACCTCTGCCTTGCAGAAAAATAAGTTGTCATCAGCAAAAAGTAAGTTTGATATGGTTGGACTATGTTTTGCTATCTTGATTCCCGTTATCACATTGTCCTGTTCTTCCCGTTTTATATTTGCAATCAGGACCTCCGTGCAGAGAATAAATAGATATGGTGATAGGGGGTCACCTTGTCGTAATCCTCTCTGGGGAATTATATTTCCAGTCGGTTTACCGTTATACAAAATCTTGTATGATACTGATCGAACACACCACATCAACCAAGAAATCCACAGATTTTCAAAGCCCAATTTCGTCAGAACTGCTTCTAAGAATGACCATTCAATACGGTCGTAAGCTTTACTCATGTTCGTCTTAATGACCATAAACTCATATCGACACTTCTGATTAGTCCGCATGTCATGGAACATTTTCTGGGTAATCAAGATGTTATCCATAATCAATCTTCCTGAAACAGATGTTGATTGTGTCTCTAAAATGACACGAGGAAGTATCTTTCTAGCCTCAGACATAATACTTTCGAAATAATTTTATATCCCACATTACATAGACTAATTGGTCAGAATTCTGCCATTCATTTCGGTTGGTCCGTTTTCGGAATGAGATAAATATTTGTCACATTTAGACGAGCATCAAAACTGCCATTTTTGAAAAACTCTCGGACTAATTTAACCAAATTGTCATTTAGAATCCCCCAATAATGTTGAAAGAATAAGGTTGTCATCCTGTCCGGCCCAGGGGCTTTATCAGGGTGCATAACAAAAAGCGCTGACCTTACTTCTTTTTTCGTTATATCCATAATCAATTGTTGGTTCATGTTATCCGTAATAATTGGGTCAACATTCTCGAGAATTTGGGCCAAACTACCTATCCCAGTAGGTTTAAATAATCCATTAAAGTATTCGACCACGAAATTTTCCATTCCTTCAGGAGATTCCTCACAGGAATCTTGTGAGTTGTAAAGTCCTGATATTCGGTTTCTTGTCCGTCTTTGCTTAGTTGAAGCATGAAAAAATTTCATATTTCTGTCCCCCTCCTTTAACCATAAGTTCTTGCTCTTTTGTTTCCAATAGATTTTCTCTTCTTTTTAAGCTTCTTGAAGCTTTCTTTTAATCTCTATGATAGTATCCTGAGGTACCGAATCATCATTCTGAGTGTCCTCTAATTTTATTTTCAGAGAGTCAATCTTCTCATTTCCTGGTGAAACATTATTCTTACGCCACCATGAAATCAAATTTCTGCAATTAGAAATTTTATCCACAATGCCTGAGACCCTAAAATTCCTTGTACGTTGCCAGCCACAATCGATGGCCTCGGTCAGACCTTCATTTCCTATCCATCTCTTATCGAATCGGATAATTTTAAAATATTTTTCTGCTTTGTAATTTGATTTTAACAATATTGGTCGGTGGTCAGAGCCAATTCTTGCTAAATATTCCACCTTGGAGTGAACAAAAATATTATGTCACTCCTCATTACCAACGGCTCTATCCAGTTTGCACCGAACATTTTGTTTATTATGTGTTCTTTTCCACGATAATTGATCACATGCGCAAGGAAACTCCGTCATTCCACAATGCCTTACCATTTGGTTAAAAGGAACGAAAGATGCTGCAGGGTGCATATTCCCCCCCCCCCCCCCTTTTCTTCTCATGAATTCTAGTTAACTCATTGAGGTCACCTATAATTAACTAGGGTTGAGATCTATTTGTCCTTATTTTCATTAATTTTTCTCATACCACGCATCGGTTTGCGACCGTATACAAAAGAAATTGAGACTTTGAAACTATAGGTTTAAAAGTTAAGGATTATTTTTACATATTTCCGGTATTATAGTAGTAGACAGTTTTCCTTATATGTTTATGTAGTTGTTCGATTTTTAACCCTTAGCTTGGTCATTGATAGAAGAAAACCACATGGTCGCTTTAATTTTGTAACGTGGACAGACCACCGCCCATTTATAGTTGAGTTGGTTTAAGACGCGACGTGCCCTTTTTGTGGTCCCTTTCCCTTTGGGCCTCGCTACCACTTTCTCTCGGCCTATTTCATAACACGTGACGTGCACATGCTCACACCACGGTGATAGCCACTTATTAGTCAGCTTGTAATTATATAGTCCGATCAAGCAGCACATGACATGGGACTGAATATCGTCTAAGTCTGCATTGGACTGTCGTTTCAAATATTTAAACCTAACAATGTGTTTTAAAAAAGAAACAACCAACCATGTCATATTCTTAAAATAACACGTTTTACAAAATAAAATTACGTAGTTAATTTGATTTTTTTTCTAAGCAATCGATTATCGACATGTATATATACGTTTGTCTGTACCATGTTTCTATCTATAAACAAGCTTCTTACATTAAACTCATGTTACGAAATTCGTAGTAGTGAAAAACGTTGTATCTCGTGATCGATGCTTAACTTTGTCGGCACACTATGTCTTGAACACATTTTTGTTTTCCACTATATATCTACAGAAAACAAGATCAATTCAAATCATGATATGCAAATTGATATAAATAGTTGTATTCTATTGGATGGTAGAGAGAAACTTTGGTGAAAAGTTAGATGGATTTGATTCTTAATACAATAAGACAATTAGACAAGGGGTGGACAACCACACGTACATCGTTATAAGTCAAACCATCATATTAATGTTCCACCAATTTTTATAGAATATATAATACAAATAATGGTGACCAAAGAAAAATATAATACTGTTAACAAAAATAAAGTATACTCAGATGTAATCTTAATTTAGATAATTATTTAGTCACAATCGAAGAGTGAAACTAATCCTATTGACTAAATTGTTAAATTGCCTAATGCTACTACTGAAGGGATTATAATATAAATTGTTAAAACTAATCCTATTAACATGTTATGTTTTTGGTACGGGTGGGAAAAATAGAAAACGAACCCGAAAATCCGAACCGAACTCATCTGCAAAAGGGTATAAAATCCTAATCGAAGCCGGTGAAATATCCGAACGGATCATAATCTTCAATATCGAAAAATTGGAACCGAATCAGGTCGGAATCGAAATATTTCGGGTACCCGAAAATATCTGAACTATAATTATATACTTAAATATATTAGTTATTTTTAGATTTAGTATCCAGGAAGAATATCGAAAATTACCTCGAGTTATATGAAATACCTATTATTTCTTCATCCAAATACGTGAATCAAACCGATTTTCATGTTAATTTTAGGTATTAGATAATATATTGTTAAGATTTATAAGTTGCATATTATTTTTCTTTTTTTGATTTTTGAAACTTTTTTGATACATTTTTAATTTTTTTCATTTTTACATAATTTAAACGAGTATCCAAACCTTAACCGAGCCCGCAAAGATCTGAATCGAATCTAAATCGAAATTTAAAAATATCTGAATGGGACCTAAACTTCTAATTTCGAAAATCTGAGACCCGAATCAAACCTGAGCGGGTACGTGAACGTCCACCCCTAATTTTTGGTACGGAACAATATAGATTTTAGCCTAAAATTTGGTAGTCATAAAAAATTGATAAATTTAGTTCATAGTGTGAAACAAAGAATGGAGATGTCTGAAAATATATTGGAGGGTTTGGTTAGAAGAGACAAAAAGAACAAAGCTTTCTCCTCTTGTTCAAAACAACAAACCAGCTTATGAGAATAATAGATAGAATCATACTTAAAGATCAACGCACACACAACTCTACCAATGAAATTGGAGAATAGATTTGACACTCTATGAGAGTGTGAAATGAGTTGTTAGGATTGCCAACTCATGATTAAAAGATAAGATCAATCTTTTGTATTTAACATAAGAACGTTGTAATGTCATAGATATTGAAGATCAATAATATCAAATCATTTCTTTTCTTCAATTTTAAGCTCTCTTTGTTTTTTGTTTCATGGTATCAGAGCTATGGAAGAAACACCAAATCCTTAATTTCTCTTTTTTTTCACTGAGCATTTCTTAGTGGGTCACTCTGTAACATTCGTCAAACAACTATCTTTTGTGGAAAACTTATTTCAATCATTTTTCTCTAGCCAATCTTTGTTAGGCTTCACCAAGGATCCACTACTCGTCCCTCACCAACTATCACAGTTAGGAATTAAGAAGAAGTTACTGACGAAGCAAACCCCGAATTTGTTAAATGGGTTAGGAAGGACAAACTTGTGATGACCTGCCTTTTAGAACTCTTTGAGGAAGCTCTATGAGCTATTTATGAACTCCACTATGCTTAAGAAGTTTGGTTTAGCCTCACCAAAAAGTACAATAGGATCTCAACCACAAGGAAGTTAGATATGCAGCGAGAAATCCAAGATATTGCTAAGAACCAAAGATCTATGGCTTAATAATTTGTGATATCAAGGGAATATGCGATCGCGGATAAACATATTTGGCTCAAGTCTCCTTCGGGTGTATACACGACAAAGTCTGGATATGCGGCAGCTTTGGATCGACAAAGCCAAGTGCAGACAAATCAATCAAAAATGAAGTGGATGCCGGAGGTTTGGAATCTCAAGATACCAGAGAAGCTCAAGCTATTCTTGTGGAAGGTACATCGAGGGGCATTAGCGACGGGAGACAACCTATCCCACAGAGGAATTCAAACGGGAGCAACTTGTTTACAGTGCGAGCAAGCAGAAACTCTAAATCACATTCTCCTCCATTGTACATTCGTGAAAAAGGTGTGACGAGAGGCCCCATTTATGAATAAAATTGATTCCCAAGCAATTAGCTCCTTTGAGGATGGATGGAAGAGAATCCTAAAGAATAGGTGTCTGCCACCAGTAGGGATCGGAAAAGGCGACCTTAGCCCGTGGATATGCTGGAACCTATGGCTTTCAAGAAATCAATTAGTGTTTACACAAAAGTGTATTACGATCGAGGAGACATTGACAAGAGCGATTGTAGGCGCGAAAGAATGGTTAGAGGCACATGAGCTCGTCGAAAAGACAGAGCCAAAACAGAACAGCCCCCATTTGCAGATTACGAATGATGTTGTGTGTTGTACGGATGCAGCATGGAGGAAAGAAGAAGGAGCAGCGGGTTTGGCGTGGATTTTCTCGACACGGGAAGGACCTAAGGTAACTCGTTCTCTGTCCACTTCCTTTCTACCCTCAGCCCTTGTGGCGGAAGGGCTAGCACTTCGTGCAGCCAACGAGAACGCGTTGACCCTAGGTTTCACAAAGGTGACTTTTGCTTCAGATTCACTACAACTAATCAAAACCATCAAGGGAGAGTCTTGCTTTTCGGAGCTTCACGGGATCATTAGTGATATCTTGAACCTATCTTTATCTTTTGAGTATGTTGGGTTTGACTTCAAGCCCCGTAAAGACAATACTGCAACTGATGCAACAGCTAAAGAATCCCTTAGGGAGTTTGTATCAAACCTGTTTTAAGTAATGAAATCACTTTATGTTGACAAAAAAAAAATCAAGGGAATATGCGATCAATTAGACTATATATGCTCTCCCGTGTCTAAAACTGAAATGATATATGGTGTTTTAAGTGGTCTATGAAAAGAGTATGAGTCAATATGCACTGTTATTGAGCAATCTATAGATACCTTTCCTGATATGAGCTTTAAGGATGTTGTATTCAAGCTCATTAACTTTGATGACAAGCTGCAAGCTTTCAATCGAATTCTTGAAGTTAATCCTCATTTAACCTTTTAAGGTGGCAGAGGTTACTCCAATAGAGGAAGAGGTCAATATGGTTACAAAGGAGGCTACAGAGGAAGAAGTTTTGGTTCCTATTCAACTTGTGGCAGAGATTTCTAACAACATTTCTCATTTGACTCATAAAACTCAAGGCTACTTGTTAAATCCGTGGAATGTTTGGCCATTATGTTGCAAGGTGTTACAGTCATTATGACAGAGAGTTTCAAAACCTTTATAATCTTCAAAATGCTTTGACTACTTTGAAAGTCATAGATCATGATCAATGCTCAGGTCAAATGGTATCAAGACACTAGAGCTACATCTCACGTCACCAATAACATTTCTCATTTCACACATCTGAAACATACAAAGGTAATGACCAAGTAATGGCAGGAAATGGATATTTCTTTCCCATTACACATGTTGGCTCCATTGATGTTCAGACTTTACAATGTACCTTACCTCTAAAACATGTTTTGGTTTGTCCCAATATAACCAAGTCTTTATTATATGTTTCAAAGTTGACCTTAAATTATCCTTGTAAGTTCTCGTTTGACTTTGAAACTGTATATATTTAGGACAAGCAGATAAGACAGGTAATATCGAGGAAGAAGACATAAAGATATTTATGTGTTAGAGAATGGAAGGTTTCAAGCATACTATTCCACCAGGAAAGATATAACCAATGAAGGATTTGGCACATAAGACTACGACATCCAAGTAAGGACATGCTCTAACACCTTTCAACAAATAAATGCTGTAAAATACTTGCATATGCTTATGCAAAATGCAAGAATGGTGCATTACAAGTTTAAACAATACTATCACCAACACAATTTGGTCAATTTAAGGTTGGACAATTTGGTCAATTTAAGGTTAAACAATACGTCAGTATTGTAATCTAAAAAAATATAGATATCTGCAAATTTTTATTTGAAAGCAAATATAAAAAAATTAATATCCATTAAAAACAGAGTAAATCATCTAGACTCACATTTTAAAAGATATATATCCGCCCGCTTTGAATATATATATATATATATATATATATATATATATACTAGGGGGTGGTCCGTGCGGATGCACGGGCATGATGATTTTTGTAAAAATTATTCTAAAAACAAAAATAATGATAACGCATATGTAATGAAATTTTATCTAAACTGAAGCTTGTATTTGCCAACCCTACAAAAGAAATAGAAACCACGAGTTAGGGTAAACCAAACGATGCAAAGATGAGCTCACTGATTCAAAAGAAAACGCCGATTCACAGACATGCTCATCGACCAAGATGAGTTCTATAATTGGACCCCCTACCACCAAAACGTGTTTCAAAACCCATAACACCTTGACACATATCTTCCAGTCCGTTCGAGATGTATTGGGCCTGGATCCAGCCCATTAGTTATGGACCCTGCAAAGGAAGTTCAGCCTGTGATTAAGGCCTTGTAAAGAAGTGATCGATTAGAGGAAGGCCCAAACTCAGTCCATCGAAGGCTGATTCACCTAAAGCAAAGGCAAAGAAGGAGCTGAGAGCTCTTGTCGAAACTAAAGAGGTTCAGGTCTCGCCACAACAAAAGACTAGCGGAAACAGGTCCCGGACGAAGGAGGGATGTCGTAGACTTGGTCAAGCGAGTTGTTGAGTATTCCAGAAAATCAAGAGGAAATCATGATATCGTTGCAACAACCTTATAGCGTTGAAAGAGCTATATAAGAGGAGGAGGAGGAGGCGAACAAGACTCTTCTTCAACAAATCTTGAACCTAAACACTTAGACATTCTTTTGAGATCCTTTGTATTCATCTAGTCATTGATAAGTTGTAATTTGAAACCTCT
>OVAN01002118.1:0-35434 GCA_900406275.1 Anastatica hierochuntica | reverse complement strand
ATGTTTAATATTTGTTTCTCAATAAAATTTATTTTATTTTCAAAATTAAAATATTATTATTTTAATCCTAAAAACCCCATTTTGGAATCCAACAATGGACACTCTAAAAAAATTAGAATCTTTAGAATTTCTTAAATTAATTAAAAAAATAAAAAAATAGTGAAAAACCCCTAAATGAGTCTCTACAATGGATTCGAGACGATGATGATATGGAGCAATAATTGAACAGAGTAATAAAAAATAAGCAAAATCAATAATTGTTTCTTTCCGCCATAAAATCATCTTTTTGTAGTGTTTATCACTAATAAAAGAAGCAGCTATTGAAGAAAACGAATAATTATTGAATATTAATGCGTGATGATCTAACATTATTCAAGAAGGATAACGAGTGTTCCTAAATTGACTTAATGAACGACGTCGAGCATTACATTTATGACTTTTCCAAAAGAAATTCTTGAACACTTCCGTTTTGATTATGACTTCCGTTCGATTTCTCCATAGGTTTGGCGCCCAACTTCTCCACAAACTCCTCAACATTCCGATCGGACGAGCCACCGTGAGCCACCGCGGCCTCCGCCTCCTCTTTCCACTTCAAAGCATTTTTCTTCAGCTCAGTCGCTTTCTCACCTTGAGTAAACTCTCTCAGCCTCTCCGTAACTTCCTCCCTGGGCACAACCCTCTCCACCGCCTCTCCACGGCCGAGTCTCACTCCCGTCTTGAAAACGTCGATCATGTAAACGGCGTCGGTGACTTGATCTCCCCACTGAGGAAAACAAACCGTTGGGACTCCACTAGACAAAGCTTCCATCGTGGAGTTCCATCCGCAATGAGTCACGAAACAAAGCAAGGAAGGATGAGCCAATACTTTCTCTTGCGAACACCATTCCACAATTTTCCCTTTCGCTTTGACTTCTTCGGGCAAAACATGTCGTTCTTTGTTTATACCCAATTCTGGTGACCTAATCACCCACAAGAACGAAACGCCGGCGTTTAACACGCCGTACGCAATCTCGTTGATCTGTTCTTGTTTCAAGTAAGCAACGGTCCCGAAGGAGATGTAAACAACAGAGGAAACAGGCTGTGAGTCTAACCACTCCATGCAATGATCCGTTGTCGCCGACATATCTCCTTTGATGTCATCACAAGTTAATGTTTTAGCCATTTTGTAAAGCGGGCCGAGCGGTGTGATAACGCCGGGGAGAGAGAGTTTTGACATGTGGTCGATGATATCTTGCTCCAAGGAGTAGAAAGTGTCGATGAGAATAGCGAAGGGCTTGTGAAGACGTTTGATCTGATCTATGATCACTTCTCGCAAAGCGGAATAAGGAGTTGAAGGATGAATGAAAGAAGGGATCTCGTCATGTTTCAGGAGAGGCATGCAAGGGATTTGAACTTTGGTCTCGGGCTCTGTTTTCGTCGGGAAGTCAACTAGTTTGTTGTGGTAATAGTAATATGCAGCTAAACAAGCGCAAGATTGGACCCAGAGAACAGCACAAGGGATTTGAAGATCTTCAGCTACGTCACAGACCCAAGAGACGAAAGGGTTGTTGATTAGGCCTGTCACGGGCTGTTTCATGACTTCTTTGTAATGTTTCACGAGGTTCTTGATCTCTCTTTGTCCCACTAGCTCGAGCTGTGGTCGGAAGATGGTAAGGTCGGTTCTGCTTGCGTCGTCTTCTTCCGGGAGACCATCGTCAAAGAAATCGAACCGGAGATAACCTTTACCGATCGGTTTGAGGACGCGGTCTTGGATTTTGTTGGCGGTTCGCATCTTTTTGCCCCATGATTCTGTGGTGACGAAAGTGATGAGTAAACCCTTTGAAGCCAAGAGCTTCCCGAGACGAAGAAGTGGATTAACGTGGCCTTGTCCTGGGAAAGACACGAGCATCACATGAGGAGGCAAAGAAGAAGAGTCTAGTTCCATCCTTAATCGAAGAAGTAAAAGAATTGGTTTCTCTTTCTTTGTGTTCTGTTGGGAGTTAACTATGTGTGAGATGTTGGAAAACAGAAGACAGAGACGCTTTAATAGACGATAATATTAACTGATATGATTATTTGAGAGAGAGGTTTCTTTCCTTCCAGATCTTGTAGATAAAGAATCAACGGGAAATCTCAATTTCTACTTTTCCTAAATTTCCATAA
Organism: Anastatica hierochuntica; assembly: GCA_900406275.1. NCBI lineage: Eukaryota > Viridiplantae > Streptophyta > Magnoliopsida > Brassicales > Brassicaceae > Anastatica > Anastatica hierochuntica. Next base: position 33,292 of record OVAN01002118.1, on the reverse strand, counting down.
TTTCATTTTAAGTAAGAGACTTCAATTATCATGAAAATATTTATGCAAACTATATTCTAAGTTATGTTTTTAATTCGATAGCTATTTTAGCAAAAAGAGAAATTCTTCTCTTCCTAGTCTCATTTTTTTTTTGGACCAAATTCAATTTCAGCAAATGCATGACCTGACTTGGTTGGAGGGTGACGCGTATGTACAACCTCTCACTTGTTTGTTTAAAATTGTTTACACTAAAATTGTTTCAACAAGCCCGTTTCTTAACTTAAAACACAGATAAAAAAAAGAAAAAAAGGGCAATATTTGAAGGAACTTATCTTATTTAAGAGCCAGAAGATACGCATCTTGCGAGTATTTTGCACGGTTTGCGGATCTCACCGACACGTGGCGATCCAAGAGACTCTTAATGGATCTCAAAGTTGTTCCTGCTCTAAGGACATGATTATCCCATAGAAACGCATTCGAGTTTCTAAAAGAAAAAAGAAAAAAAATTCAAAAAATTTAAAAAATTTTTTTTTTTTTCAACCACTAAAAATTTTACTCATATTAAATGGATTTCTTAAACACACTAAATAGGGTTCTTAGAGCATGATCAACCGGGGTATTTTACCCGGTTTCTAAAGAATTTTTTAACTAAAAAAAACAGGAAAAAGCGACGAGATGGCAAGAGACGGACTCTTAAAGTCCTTAATTAAGAGATGTCTCTTGCGCTGTTTCTTAGGTGGATTTTTTTTGGATAAGAACAACTTCATTTTTGGATCGGTTTCGGTTCTATTTCAGATCCGTTTTTTTGTTTTTTGATTTTTGGATCCGTTACGGATCCGTTTACGATATTTTCGGGTTTCGTATCCGTTTAAAATATCCCGATACGAACCCAAAATACCCGAAAATAAAATATCCGAAAAAATATCCAAAAATACCCGAAAATATCCTACACCGAAAGACCCGAACCGCAATCGAACGGGTAACCGAAAATATTTCAGGTTTCGAATCCGTTTCGGATCCGTGAAAAAATTAAATGTATATTATTTTTTATTTCTAAGAACCCTAAATTAAGAGACTAACATTGTATTACACAATTTACTAAGTCTCTTAACCCACAAATAGTATTAAAAAATACATAAGATACCCATTTAGGGTCTCTAGGTTGATCATGCTCTAAGTTTGTATTCAGGCAACTAGGGGACATTCAAGTACCTATCCGAATTTCGAATCTGATCTATTCCGATATTGGATATTCGTGCTTGATAGTCTAGACTCATTTAGATTTTTTTTAATTTTGATTCGAGTTGGTTCGAATCAATTTCAGTACCTATAGATATTCTATAAGAGTCGGATCTTTCGAATATTATGAATATTTCGATTATCCTAACATATCTAAATATTTTTTTTAAAAAAAAATACATTAGTTACACTAAAATATATTAAATATTAGCAAAACTAAAAAAATTAGTAATTAAAAAAAGTGCAGTTATAAGCGACTTTTCAGGCGATTCTCGCCGGTTGTATACTCGGTGTTAACGGAATGGTTGAAAGCGATTTCTCCGGGAACGTGGGTTTTGAAACTCCGATCTATGTTCCAGAAGTTACACCCACGATTCCCATTCTGAATCGTGATGAATTACACAAACCTCATCCCTTTTCTCTACAAAAACCAAACATTCAATCTCTCTCTAACACCATACTCTCCTTTCTAATTCACCAAATTGCTCTCAGATTTGAACAATACCTTGCGAAAATGGCTGATAACATGCGACGCAATCTCCAGGACTTGAATTTGTATGCCAATGATGCACCATACCCACTGCCTCCCGCCATTGTTCGTCAAGCAGAGGAAGAAAACCAGTTCATCCTTATCGGAAGGCCAGTCATGCCTCGTCGCCAGAATGTTCGCGCCATTGTCGCCAATCTCCCAAGGATTTGGGGACTCAACGGTGTGACTCATGGTCGAATCGTCGAAGGTCGGCGATTCCAGTTTGTTTTTCCCTCGAAGATCTCATGCTTTTGGTGCTTCGTCGAGGTCCATGGGCGTATGCGGATCGTATGTTGATCCTCGAGCATTGGACACCGTTAATGAATCCTCTCATAATGAACTTTATCCGGTTCTGGATCCAAATCAAAGGGATCCCTTACCAGTTTATGAACAGAGAGGTAATAGCACATGTTGGGTGTGCTCTTGGTCCGTTGATGAATCTCGACTACGATCCAGCAGCGGCAATTCGAGCATCATTCGTGCGTGCTCAGATTGACTGGGATGTTAATCTCCCTCTCCGCTTTCAAAGGAACTTTCAATTCACGCAGGGAGTTAACACCTTACTCTCTTTTCATTACGAACGCTTACGAGGTTTCTGTGATGTGTGTGGTCGTATAACTCATGACTCAGGAATGTGCTTGTTACAGAATGAAGGAGAAGAGTCTGACTTTAGCAGTGGTGATGATGATATGGACCAGCCACCACCGCAAAACCCTAATGGTGGTATTTTCATTTGTGAGTTAGATGATGATGAACCGAATGATAATGCTCCAGAGCAAGCTGCTAATGGCCACAGGAATTTTGAGCCTCTTGATCGGATGGAGGATGATAATTTGGACCATCGGAGAGCTTATCCTGAAGCAGTTCAAGTGATGCGGCAACCTGAGGGTATGGCTGTTGGTCAAGGCGATGTATCAGTGCCCGAAGATGACACCTCTTCTCATGAGGTTTCAGACCAAGATGATGCTACTGGTGACACGGAAGTGATGCTTATGGAATCTGATTCTCCTCCCCTTCCGATGTCAGGTACTGATCAGATTGAGAATGAGATGCAATTATTTGCTAATTACTCTGAAACAGACGACGATGAGGCTAGAGCTAAACTTAAAAGAAAGTTTGTGGAAGAGATAATTGAGTCTGAGAGGAAGAAACTCAACCGTGAAAAACGAGAATCAAGTGGTGGGAACAGTGACTTTGTGAGAGGCGCGGTGGGCCCTAAACCACCGCTTTCGCCATGAACACATCCATTTGGAACTGTCAAGGATTGGGCATTGACTTGACAGTTTGACGCCTTAATGAGATACGGCGGAAGTACCTCCCGGACATCATTTGCCTCTTGGAAACCAAGCAACAAGATGATTACATTAGGGATATTTGTTGCGATATTGGTTATGACTCAGTTATCACAGTACCTCCTATAGGACTTAGTGGTGGTATTGCTATTTTCTTTAAGCATTCTGTTTCTGTTTCCGTTTGTTTTTCTGATGCTAATCTTGTAGATCTCCAAGTTAAGTTTAATGAACTATCTTTCTACTTGTCTTTCGTGTATGGTTTTCCTGAACCAACGAATCGTCATATTCTTTGGGAACGAATTGAGAGAATTTCCACAACACGAAATGACCCATGGCTAATAACCGGCGACTTCAACGAGATTTTGTCTAATAATGAAAAGAAAGGCGGACCCCGGAGAGCGGAGAGTAGCTTCACTAATTTTCGCAATATGGTGGCCAATTATGGTTTTAAAGACTTGAAGAGTTCAGGAAACAAATTCACTTGGACAAGAAAACGCCGTAATCATATGATTTGGTGTTGTCTAGATCGAGCCATGGCAAACTCACAATGGTTAGCACAACATCCATCATCACTAGTAGAATTCCTCCCTTTTGAAGGATCCGACCATGGTTCATTGATTATCTATTCATCCAAAACTGTTGAAACAAGAATTGGAAGGTTCACTTATGACCCTAAACTCGCTGAGCATGATGATTTCATCAACACGGTTGCGACATCCTGGAATCAAAGCTCACCTCATCTATTAAGTTTCAACGACAAGCTTCAGAAATCTCGCTCTGTCATCTCTCAATGGCGTCGCAGAAATGTCTCGAATGCCGCCATTAGAATAGCCTCTCTTAAGAAGGATCTTGATCAAGCTCAAACCGAAGGAGCTGCTACTACAATTATTTCTTCTCTAAAACAAGATTTGAATAGTGCTTACAAAGACGAGGAACACTTTTGGAAGTTAAAGAGCAGAAATTTATGGTTAAGTCAAGGAGATCATAATACGAAATTTTTCTTTTCCTCAACTAAAGGTCGTCTTGCACGGAATCGTATCTTGGCAATTGAAGATGATCAAGGCTCTATTTTTCGTGGTGATACAAAAGTGGGTCATGCCGCCAGTACTTACTTCTCTAGTTTATTTACCTCAATTCATCACCATGACTATGAACGTCTAAAGGATAAAGTGTTCCAAGATTTCCGACCTCGGGTCACTCCTCAAATTAATGAGCATCTCACGCAACTAATCATGGAAGAGGAGATCTGTCAAGCAGTTTTTCAAATAGGCCCCACGAGAGCTCCCGGACCAGATGGTTACACAGGTTCTTTTTTCCAGCAATTCTGGCTTATTATTAAGAATTATATTATTAGTTTGATCCAGGATTTTTTCGAACGGGGTATAATGCCGGAGGAGCAAAATCATACGAACCTGTTCCTGCTTCCAAAAATAGACATACCAAAGACTATGGCGGATTTTAGACCAGTAGCGCTGTGTAATGTTACATACAAAATCATATCCAAGATCCTTGTAAACCGGCTCAAAGGTCATCTGCCACACCTAATTTCTGATAATCAAGCGGCCTTTATTCCTGGGAGACAAAGTGTTGATAATATAATTGTTGCGCATGAGATATTGCACTCTTCGAAATCACAAAAGCGTTGGGCAATGTCGTATATGGCAGTCAAAACAGACATATCTAAAGCGTACGATTGTGTGGAATGGCATTTTCTGCGGGATACAATGACCGCCATGGATTTTGATGAAAAATAGATATCATGGATAATGACTTGTGTAGAATCAATCACTCTTTCGGTTCTCATCAACGGATCACCACAAAGACACATAAAACCTTCGCGTGGAATCAGGCAAGGTGATCCGCTTTCACCATACCTTTTCATCATGTGCGCGGAGGTCCTTACACATCTGTTCCATCAAGCGACTGAGGAAAAAAAGATTAAAGGTATGAAAATAAGCAACACTAGTCCTACGGTGCATAATCTATTTTTTGCAGACGACACAATCTTTTTTTGCCATGCCCATCCCCGGTCAGCTAGAACAATAAGAAAAATCCTTGAAACATACGAACAACTATCAGGGCAGGCGGTAAATCTGCATAAGTCGGCAATAACATTTGGATCCCGAATTAGGGAGAACGTTAAGACGAATCTCAGGAGAATCCTCAATATTCATAATGACGGAGGGCAAGGAAACTATCTGGGCTTACCTGAGCAAATATGAAAGAACAAAAAAGAAGTTTTTCAGTATATCGTAGAGAAGGTCAAACAACAAACGGAAAGTTGGTCTACAAGATTTCTCTCTGAGGCGGGTAAAGAAATCATGTTAAAAACTATTGCTTTAGCTCTCCTGGTATACACCATGAATGTCTTCAGATTGCCCATTGGAACTTGCGAGGAGATTCAGCGTACAATAACCAAATATTGGTGGAGTAAGAATGGAAGCAGACGGTCCATGCATTGGTACTCATGGAAACAACTAAGTACGACCAAAAAAGAAGGGGGTCTAGGCTTTCGAGATATTGAGAGTTTTAAATTGGCTCTTTTAGCCAAGCAGATATGGCGAATCTTCCAACATCCTACGAGTCTAGTAGCTAGAGTACTGGAAGGGCGTTACTTCCCAAACTCTACAGTGCTTCAAGGCACCTTAGGTACGAAACCTTCCTTTATCTAGAGATCCTTAATGGCTGGAAAAGAATTGATATGTCAGGGTTTGCGAACAAACATTGGAGATGGAATGCAAATGAGGATATGGGAAGACAGATGGCTTCCGGTCACTCCTCCTCGACCTCGTCGACGACTCATTGGTCCGACACTACCATTACTCCATGTCTCACAGTTACTAGATGAATTCGGCCAGTGGGATATCGACAAACTCCACTCAATGTTTACACCGGAAGATGTGGTAAATATTACGAACATCTATCTATGTACTAGTAAGGCACATGATTTCTTAGGCTGGCATTATACTCAAAATGGCTGCTATACGGTGAAATCGGGGTATCGGTTGGCACGACAATATGCTAATGAGCTTAATCCTATCGTTCCCCCTCCTAGGAACCCAGCAATAAAAGCGAAGGTCTGGAAGATGAGGGTTAGACCAAAACTTAGGCATTTCCTATGGAGGTGTCTTTCTAACGCTCTACCAACGGGTTCATGCCTCATGTACCGAGGGGTAACTACAGACAGCCTTTGTCGTCGCTGCTGTACGGAAGTTGAGACTCTGAATCATCTATTCTTCCACTGCGAGCATGCTATGCATGTTTGGCGAGCTTCCGGGATTGGTCTTCCGCAATTACAAAACCCTGCTACCTCATTTGAAGGTAAAATTGAACTCTTTCTTGACATACACAATAACTATGTTTTCACAGATTATCAGAGACAACTTCCTTTCTGGATTCTTTGGCGAATCTGGAAGAGTCGAAATGTACTCACTTACCAACGGCGAAACCAAGATTGGTTTAAAGATCTTCAATATGTGAGAGAGGACAGTCAAGAAATTACAGCAGGCAACACATGTAGGCAACCAAGGGCAAGGCAAGATCAAGCGGCGGTATCTCATTGGGAGAAGGCACCACCTACATTTGTCAAATGTAATTATGACGGCTCGCGTAATGCTCGAGGAGAAACAAAAACAGGGTGGGTAATTCGAGATGATAATGAAACTTATTTATGTGCCGGAACAACAAAAGGAAAACAAGCCCAGTATTTTGTGGAATTAGAAATGCAAGCTGCTCTTGTGGCCATGCAACAGACGTGGATAAGAGGGTATAGACGGTGTGTTTTTGAAGGAGATAGTAAAATTTTAGTCAACATCCTAGAACGCCTCCAAACTCATTTTGGTCTACATAACCTTCACCGGGAATTAACAATGTGGCAGGATCACTTTCAAAGTATTCAATACGTTTGGGTTCCAAGACATTCGAATCAAGATGCGGATAAGATAGCAAAGAAACCTCTACGCCAAGTTAACTCTATGTGCTTTAATTATATTCCTTTCGGTCTGGAGGACATTTTGTATAAGGATCAACATAATCTTTAAGTTGAATATAAGACGTTAGAAAAAAAAAACTAAAACTATAAAAAGAGATATATCGTAACACTCAAATATATCCTAAAATACTAGAAAATATTCAAAATACCCTAAAATATTTTAAAATATTAAAATAACGTAAATTACTAATTTAATCATATATATATTTGCGTATTGAGTATTTGGATATCGAAGATAGGGATACCCATTCGGATATTAGATATTTTGGTTATATGTTCGATTATCGGTTCGGTTTGGATATATCTGATATCCGAACTACCCGATCCTTTAGATCCATTCGGCTATTTTACTCAGTTCGGAATTGGGTCTGATTTCAATTTTCGGATCAATTCTAGTTCAAGTATTTGGGTCTGGCTGAATTCCCCACCTTGACGCAACTTCCAATTTCAAAATTTTAAATTGATCGCACTAAATTATTGTTTTTCTAATAGTCTTTTTTTGTCAACAAAAGCATTAAACAATTACAAAGACTTGGTAATCCAAACCGGGGGTATAGAGTTTACATAATCAAAAATAGATAACTTCAACCTTGCACTACGTGCTAGCTCATCGACCTTCCCATTCAATGATTGATGTAAATTTTTGAAAATCTACCGAAGTGAAAAGAGATGTTAGCTTCTGAGTCTTCTCTAGTTGTGTTGAAAAAGCAAACCAATTCTCTAGGTTCACCACCAGCATCAGAAGCTTCGTGGAATCTGTTTGGAATGTAACTACCTATTCTTGCAACATATAATAAAGCTCCATTGCTCACATGAGTGCTTCTAGCTCCGTATGTAAAGGAGACTCATTTTGACGTAGGCCTTTTTCTCATATCATCACATAACCTGTCATGGAATTACAAGAGAACCATCCGAGCCCTGAGAATGGGACATTAAACTTCTAAAATTCGTCAATCTGACACAAAAGACCTTGAACTATTGGGGTGGAGGATACTGGTGGCGGAAGACGAATAATATCCACCATTTTGGCCTCTCTTCAAGCTTGCACCTCACTTTGAGTATTTTGTAGCATACTCGGAGCTTGCCTATCTATGCCATTATATAACTTTTTCGTTTCTCCCTTTCCAGATAAACCACAAAAATCCACAGGTTAACCTTTTCTTTTACATTCTCAACCTCTATATCTGGAATCCTCTTGTATAGGAAATTCATATTTGACCAAATCGAAGTTCCGAGAAAAACCACAGGAATCGACAAGATATCAGAGAGAGCCCAAGTCTGCATCGCATGGGGACACTCAAACAGTGCATAATTAATTATTTCAATTGAATATCCACATCGCTGACATCTTATCCCACACCTAATAGCCCTCGATTGTAACCTTGAATTCACCGTCATACTAATTGATGTTATCTGCTACATAAAATGTTTTAGATTTACAGGTGCTTTCACCTTCCATGCATGAGTTAAAAGAGATCTAAAATCCAGACCGTACAAAGGTGGTACTAATACCCTCCCCCATAAAATTTTGCCACATAATAACCTTATTTAACCGTGTAGATCTCATTCCTTGTGAGGGTCCATACAATCCTGTCAGACGTAGGAATCCTATTGGTGGGTATACTACTGGCTAACAGAATATTCACCAACTAAAAAAAGTTCCTCCAACATATCCTTGTGCAACTGAAAAGTACTTGGATTAATATTATGGCTTACCAAAAGATTAGGAGGGTAATTTGGACCTCTTTCTCGTGCTGGTTTTGACCACACATCTGAAATCCAATGATCCCTCCAGAAAGCTATAGACGTACCCATCCCCATAAGTTTAATAAAGCCTTTTTCCAAAATGAACCGGGTGGAAATAATAGTTCGCCACCCTTAAGATGGTGAGAAGTACCGTTTATCGGTCATAGAACTTTTTTTGGATAATACCTCCCTTTCAGTATTAGCGCCAGTAGAGAATTTGAATATTGTAGAAGACGCCATATTTGCTTAGCTAGTAATGCTGAAATAAAATCATCAATAGTACAAAATCCCAAACCTCCTTCCACCTTTGGCAGAGAAAGTTTCCTCCAATTTAAACCAATGTAAACCCTGTTTATCACCCCTCGAACTCCACCAAAACTTTTCTATCGCACTCGTTAGATGTGTTGTGATCGCTTTTGGTAATCTGAAATATAACATAACATAGGTAGACAAGGCCGCCGTCACAAACTTAAAAATTATCTCCTTCCCTCATTTGGACAAAAACCGAGATGTCCATCCATTAATACGTTCTTCTAACTATTCCTTAACAAAAGAGAAAATCTTTGTTTTTGAGCCCCCTACACTCTCCAAGAGACCTAAATACGAATTCATTCCTCCATCCGAGAAAATATTTAAAACCTTTGTTAGCTCATAGTGGAGGTTATCCCTGATGTTGTGTCCGAACACTACCGATTATTTATCGAAATTAATTTGCTGGCCTGATGCCTGCCCATACCTATCCAAAATTGCTATTATTTCCAGACATTGTTGCTCATGCGCTTTACAGAACAATATCATTATCCCTGTCACCCTTCCTGCTCTCTCGGAGAGCGATATATTTGCAATTAGCGCCTCAGTGCAAAGAATAAAAATGTGCAGCGATAAGGGGTCTCCCTGTCGGAGGCCTCTATTTGGCATTATTCTACCTGAAGGTTGTACGTTAATTAAAACTCGATAGGAAAATGTAGTGATACAAGACATGATCCACCCAACCCATTTACTATCGAAACCAAACATTTGGAGCAAATTCTCCACAAAGCCCCATTCAACCCGATCTTAAGCCTTACTCATATATGTTTTAGTTACCATAAAAGAACTCTTGCATGTATTGTTCATGCGAAGGTCATGGAACATTTCATGAGCAATCAAGATATTATTCAGAATTAACCTTCCTTGGACAAAGGTCGATTGTGTCTTCGAGATGATTTTTATGAGAGCATACTTCAATCTACGACATATTAGTTTAGATATAATTTTATAATTCACATTACAAAAACTTATTGGTCAGATTTCTGACATCTTCTCTCTCTCTCTCTCTCTCTCTCTCTCTCTCTCTCTCTCTCTCTCTCTCCTCTCTCTTCAGTGTAAGACATATATTTGTCATATTCATTCGACCATCTAAACATCTCCTTTCCAGAAACTCATTAACTATCACCACAAGATCTCCTTTGATTATATCCCATGCTTATTAAAAAAAACAAGGTTGTCATTCCATCTGACCTAGAGTCTTTTCAGGGTTCATTAAAAACAAAGCCTCCCTTATTTCGTTTTCCAGTCGAACTAACATCTGATTCATCTCCTCATAAATCACCAGATTCACCATCTACAATACCTCCTCAAAACCTGGTAGATTTAAAGTAGTGAAAATAGTCTGAAAATAATAGACCACCACGTTGTCCACCTCCTGTTTTTCCTCTACCCAAATCCCACCCTAATCTTCCAAACCAATTAACCGATTACAAGCTCGAATTTTCTTAGTCACTGCATGAAAAAACTTTGTATTATTATCCCCCTCCTGTAACCGTTGATTCCTACTTTTTTCCGCCAAATTAGTTCTTCCTCTTGATACGCATCAAATAACGTTTTTGACCGTTTTCAAATCCTCTTGTGTCTTTGTATCGTCATCCTGTACAACAGCTAGTTCCTCTTTTAACTTATCGATCTTTTCCTTTTATGACAATCATTATCATGTCTTCACCGTGATATCGAGTTCTAACATCTTTGGATCTGATCCACTACACCCATATCCTCCTTCCGTCTCGAACCACACCACTCTGTCTTGTCTGCCTCCTTCAGTCCCTCTTTCCCAATTCATCGCTTATCAAAGCGAAAAGAATTCCATAGCCTATAATTTCGAATATAGAAATATGCCATAATTGGCAGATGATCCGAGCCAATTAGCGATAAATAATCAACCTTAGAGAAAGAGAAGAGATCATGCCAATCCGCATTTCTAAAGCAGCGATCCAAACAACACCGAATAACATGATTTCCCTGTATACCCCTGTAGGATAATGGATTCCTTGTATATGGGAAGTCCATCTTCCCACATGCCAAGATCATATTATTGAAAAGGTAAAAAAACGATGAAGGCGGCCTAAGTCGCCCTCCCGTTTTTTCCTGATTGCACATAATTTCATTAAAATCGCCTAACATAATCCATGACTCATTCCTAAAAATTCCAATGCTCATTAACTTATCCCACACATCATCCTGTTTTCCTATGACTGGATCCCCATAAATAAAACTTATAAATATATGTTTTCGATAAACCGCTTTAATATCAATTAGTCGATAACATGTTGATAAAATGTTAATACAAAACTCATCATTATAATATAAAGCCTAACTACCACTCAAACTAATCAGATCAACTATAACCATTTTATTATAGCGAAAATGAAATTGGACATCTTGCATAAAAGAAAAGCCATTTTTAGTCTTCAATAAAAATAAAAATTCCAGACCATATCTTTTCCACATTTCCCATAGATATTGTACTGTCTGGGGATTACCCGTACCCCAACAGTTCCAAGCTAAAATCTTCATGGACATGCTGGTAATTTCAGGATAGCCACCTTCTCATGCATATTCAAACTCATTTGAGCTCCAAAAAGTCTCACACATTTAGTTCGAACTACTAAATGGTTGACCCACAATGAGACATATATATAGTGATAACCATCTCAAAATATAAGCACAAAATATCATCATCAAATTATCATACCCATTATATGAATAAAAAACATGGTTTCTGTTAGTTACAAAATTGTCCCTTTCCATACTTTTAAAAATAAGAGTCCTCAAACTTCTAAAAGAAAACCAAAGCCACCACCATAACCCCACCAAAGAAGCCTTAACTAACTGTCGAAACTTCCTTAAACCCACCAACTCGAGCGAGAAGAAACCCATCACCGTCTCGAGTCAACAAAAAACGTAAAACTGAAGGCTCTTGAACTCGACTCAAGATGAACCATGGTGTGAAGGTCTGAACACATATCATGACCATAACCGAGTATCCATTATCTCCACATATCAATCCGAACAGTCCACTTTCTGTAGCTCCAGCCCGAGATCTCGAACTCAAAACCCAGAATGTTGTAACACCTTGAGACGACATCACAACCAAATCCACACCACCTCTGATTAAATCTCCCATGGTCTCATACTCAAATTCGAGAAAGATCTCCTTAATCCCCTATAAACCAATATCAACCAAGTAATCCATCCACTCAATTGTGTCGTCTCTCAAGAAACCCACCTCCATTCCTTGTATATAGAGCCCATAATATCTCTTTGATCTATGGGAATCCGAAGAATCCACCGTCCCTCCATACTCAAAACATAGATGAAATATTGTATTTCCCAAATCACTTTATCACTAAACCACATCAATATCCTAGATCCCATTGAGAAACTTCAGCCTCGAACCTTTTGCCGCAGAGATCTTCTTACCTTTAATCAACCCCAACCCTTTACTCCCATCGTTATCTTGAAAATCCCATGAATGGATCTCGCTACTATCACCTATTAGTTTTCCATAAATTCCATAGATTACATGATCTGTATCCAACCTGATCAATCTGAGACTCTCCCAATCCATACAAATAATCACTAACCAAGAAATCTCCAGGTCAGAACTTCCGTGTGATGTTATCACCCAAATAGAAAAAAAACGCCAAAAGAAGCCACTTCCCTTGAAGAAAAGAACGAATCAGATCTCCTGCACATCTCCGCCATGGGGCTTCTTTCCTCCTAAAACTAGGCATGACCAAAACCTAACTGTAACCGTATTTCGGATCGTAACCGTTATGTTTTCAAACCATAACCAGATCGTAACCGTACGAAACAGTTACAACTGTAACCGTCAATCGTAAAAATATATTAGTTATTTTTAAAAGGAATTTTTAATTATAACCGTTAATTAACCGTAACCGTATTTAAACTGTCGGTTAACCATGAGATTAACCGTAAAATTGTAACCGTAACCGCTTTTTTAAAAATACTTATATATATTATACACATATTTTACGTGGACTCTATTAATAACAATATGCAAGAACCTTATTGATCGATACTATTATTTTCATAGTTCATGGTTCGGTTATCACTTTCATTAGCATTAAGATATATATCATATATTTATTCATCTTATTAAAAGACAATCAAAATTTAAATTTATTCATTTAAAAAGCCAAAAAATTTCAAAGTAAATTGCTTTCACTCCTATTCTAATGTATTTGACGTAGATTTCCTCTTTCCCATCCAAAATCCAGCAAAAACTTCCAACAATATTTGTCTATCAAATGTTCACTATCTACAAAAAAGAAAAAGAAAAGTGATTTGATAGAGATGATGAAAAACAAAAGGAAAAAATTATTAAATGACACAAACCTTAAAATATTTAGGCAACCAAATCTTGAGCATTTCCGATAGAGTTTCTTTCATTGCTCTATTGCGAAGAAACTCTTCTTTAACGTACTAAAACTATTTCAGATCGAAATCGTGAGTGATAAAACTCTCACTACCCTTGTTGCTCCATTGAACAGTTTTTAAATTGCGTTTTTTACTTCTGACGCTTCGTTTGGATTGAGCTCCCCGTCACCGTCATACAGTTTGTTTAGATCAAATTTGTGAGGATTTGTTATGTTGATCCGTTTAACATATTCACTTTTTTGTTCCATCTTTTATTTTCTGATTTTTTTAATACTCCTATAAGAAAGAATGAGGAATAGACGAAGTATAAGATACCATTATTTTAGATTATATAAGGCTAAACATGAAGGGGTTTATATTTGATAAATTTGAATCAATAATGTGATCATTTTTTTTACTAATATAAATTTGTGTAGATAAATGATTTTTTCTTGGATTTAACATTTAAATTTGAAAACATATTTTTAAATATAATTATTGTTATTAAGTTAACTAATTTTATTTCTCTTATCAAAATATTTTTTTTAAATATAATAATAATTAAAATTATTAACTGTATCTTAATTATCAGATAATCGTAACCGTATCTAACCGTAACCGTTTAACCGTAAACGTTTTAACCGTATATTAAATGGTTAAGATTAAGGTTAAAGTTAAACATTTTTTCTAACCGTAACCTGTGGTTAATCAACCTTAACCGTAACCGTTCTCATACCTATCTAAAACCCCAATTACTCCAGAACGTAGATCTCCAAAAAATCTCCAATTCCGATACGCCAACCCCATACCAAATCTTCGACCCAACGCTTTGAACCACATGTAGATGCCCTTTGTTGCCTTGAACCGGGGACCAGTCAATACCATGAGAGCATGGGTCAAACCCAATCTTCATTGTACCACCCACCGAGACCTGTACTCTCGTCGCTCCAAACCACCATGCCTTGCCATACCATGCCTTTGTGTCAAATACCAACGATGGTGTACCATCACTCTGAAAGACCGATAATCCCTAGGTTGAAAATCGTCTTCGCCGTCGCCATCCTTTGCTATTTAACAAATTCGTCTTGAACCTCTGACCCCAATCTGAGCCTTCCCCTCTGTTCTCTGTTATATAATTTGTATGACATTAATTTCTAATATCGTTTTAGTGTATTATGTGTTACTCATATACATATTATATTTTCTTTTGAAAGTATATTAACATATATACATAAATACACTAATTACTCTTGTTTCACAATGAATAATTAGATAAATCCTAAAAAATATCTTATTTCAAATATGAGTTAAAAATATTCCATTTCATTTTCGACAAAAAGTATATAACTTTGCATTTACTATTACAAATTAATTTTATAAAGTTCTTCTTAGGTAAAAATCTTAAGTTTTTAAAATATTTTCTTTACGAAATTCAATTAGTTATATTATTTGTGATGTATAGGATAACACTATTTTCCTAGCTAACTTAACTTTATTTATTTTCTATGATTTATTACTTAACTACTTTTTGGATAGAGATGTCAAAATGGGTAATATTATATGGGTTGATCCAATCCAATGCATAAATCCAAATGGATTGATTATTTGGGTTATAATGGTGTAATGAATCGAATGAGTTAATGGGTTAAACGGTTTGAGTTGAAATGGATTAGATTGAAATGGTTTATGGTTTCTAATGGGTTAACTATTTATCTTCAATATGCCACATCATCATTCAATTATCATTGTCATCATCATTATAACATCATAGTCATCATCATATCATTATCTTCAAATACATCATTGGATTGAAATGATTTATGAGTTTCCTGCCAAAATCATAAGTCTGCATATTTTTCCGCCAAAAATATAAATCTGCTGATTTTTCCGCCAAAAATGTAAGTCCGTCGATTTCCTAACAAAAATGTAAATCCATCGATTTTTCCGCTGAAACCGTAAGTCTTTATAATTTACCGCCAACAACATATTTTTTGTCCATTTTTTTTTGTCAAAACCGTAAGTTTGTTTATTTTCTCGCCAAAAACGTAAATTCGTCGATTTTTCCACCAAAACCGCAAGTCCATCGATTATCCAGCCAAAACCGCAAGTCGATCGATTTTCCTGCCAAAACCGCAAGTCGGTCGATTTTCCCGCCAAAACCGCAAGTCGGTCGATTTTCCCGCCAAAACCGCAAGTCGGTCAATTTTTCCGCCAAAACCGCAAGTCGGTCGATTTTATCGCCAAAACCCATGATCCATTTAGCTTACAATCTCTTTGGATGTGAGTTGGTTTGGTTTGGTTTACCCATTTTGACACTTCTATTTTTGGACATATCTTTTATAAACAAATCTAATTATTTTTCATTCTAAAAGGCCATAAATAATAATGATAAAATTTAATTATTTATCTATGGACAAAATAAGTTGTAATTTTTTTTAATTAGTTTTCACAAATTTGATATTTAAACACCCATAAAATTGTAACATCCCTATCCCGAGGGAACCAGAATGTCCCAAATTGTACCGCTAAAACCAGAGCAAACTTCACCAACCGTTCATTAATTTTTTGCTTCTAACCGAATATGCAAAACACAAAAGAGAAAAAGGGAGAAAAAGAGAAGGATGAGTGACTTCTCAAACATGCCACTAAGTGAGGACGAACCCGACTTCTACTCACCCGATACTCGCTTAACCCCGAAAATCCAGACCTAAACTTAACCCCACAGAGAAAGCACCTACCGTGCCGCGCAAACATTTACTAATCAACACCACACATAATCGACTCATAATCGACACATAAACAACACTTAAACAACAGGGTGTGACTCATCGACGAACCTCACCCACCCATTAGGTGTGCCTCATCCGGCGAATCTCACCCATTAGGTGTGCCAAAACCTAGGCAAATCTCACCCGCAAGGTGTGCCTCAACGTCGACGAATCTCACCCGCAAGGTATGCCTCAACATCGACGAATCTCACCCGCAAGGTGTGCCTAAACGTTGGCCTACCCACCCAACTATAACACCCGGTTCTCTACCGTCAGGGTTTCCGCATGTGTTGCCTGCCAAACCACCAACACCCCTACTCACCCAACTATAACACCCGGTTCTCTACCGTCAGGGTTTCCGCATGTGTTGCCTGCCAAACCACCAACACCCAAGTTCCCCCTCGTCAGGGTCTCCCCCGCGCATGCTATCCGTAGAAACTACTCCACGCACCCGGGTGTGCCTCCCCTCAGCGAATCTCACCCGTTGACTGGGTGGGCCTCATTCGTCGAATCTCACACGACGACACAGGGAATCACCTCATTCATTTACATGCAATCACTATCTCTTACGTAATTCTCAAGCAATGCTAGTTTAACCTAATCCTTTCATTAGACAAACTTATGTTCTCATAGTTCAGGTTCTAGCCTAGGCTCGACTTAGCGACCCAACAAACAATCGCACTTAGGCATATAGGACCTTATCTCATAGTAATACATAATCATAGTACATATTCGTGTCGGGACTTATAACTCGACATCGACCGGTTTAACCTTAGACTAACAAAGTTAAACAAATACCGAGATCAACGAAACCGAGAACCTCCTCACCTTGGCCTGATGGTCGAAATGCCTCTCGAATGTATGACCTCTACTCATGCCTCTAGAGCCTTACTAGATGACGCTCCTCCAGTATCCTTCCTGCCCCAGGAAGATCCTCCATCTCCTTTTCCGAAACTAGATTCTAGTCCACTGAAATTTCCATCTTTGTTGCCCCAACTAAATTGTCCATCTCCTTTTCCTAGCCAGCAGACACTAAAACAGGAACCCAATTAGTCCTTTCCAAAGTCTTGCCAAAAGTGGAAACTTTCCATTTATAGTAAGCTGTCATAAATAGAAAATTTCCTAAAAAAAAAAACCTACCCAAAGAAGAAACTTTCTTAAAATAGAAACTTTCCAAAAATAGAAACCTGTTATTCTTGGAAAGTTCCCAAAAAGGAAACTAAGGGTAAAACGGTAATTTTTTACCGAGGGATGCAACTCTCGAAGACGTGTCTCGGAACTCTCCTATTTCCGTCTCATAGAACTGGCGCCCTGCTCCTGCAACACCCAGGCTCCCTCCGGAATGGCTGACTGACAATCTTCCTTCTGAGCTTTTACCCCATGTCGATCTTCCGTCATCCTTCTTCTCCGTTGCTGATCCTCGTTCTGGAAAAGAACCTGGAATAGGAACCCGAATTAGACCTTAAACGGGAACATACCAAAAATGGAAACTTTCTATTTATGGAAACTTACCATAAATTGAACTTTCCCAAAAAGGAAAGTTACCAAATATGGAAACCCGCCCAAAAATTAACTTCCCTAAGAAGAAACTTACTAAATATGGAAATCTGCCATATTTGAAAACTTTCCAAAACAGAAAACCCGGACAGGGGCAAAATGGTAATTTTACTTACCGAAGAAAGACACATTCTCGGAAACGTTTCTGGCGGTCTGTAACTCTCTGGAATCCTCGAACTCGAGCTCTTCCATTTCCTTTTGACGCGGACAGCTTCGCTGCGCTAACTTCCGGGACACGGTTCTCCACTCATATGAAGCCGAAATCGGTGTTTCTTTTACCGATGGATTCATATGAGTCCCTACGACATTCCAGTAGAAGATCAGTCCTAAAAACTTTTGATAACTCGATCAAACATGATTTGCAATCCAAAAAGTCGTTTCTGGAAATTTGACAGATTCAATGTTGTTCAAAAACGAAACTCTAAATCACAAACTAACCGTTAGCTTGATGATCCGAATGGTCAGAATGTAGCCTGAATGTCCTCTATCCATAGTAACCGATTTTACTCCGATCAGACACCGCTTGCTCTCGAAATCTCCCTTCAAACACCGACTGGTCTCAATCGCGATCTGATTTCATGGTCCTTGGTAAAACGATCATAACTTTAAGAATACTCGATGAAATAATGTTCTGAAAAAATGGAGAATTTTGATCTAAGGGTCATTTACCTTCTGTAAAAATTTGGGATCCATCAGAGGTGATTTTCTTGGCCGATTCATGATTCTCCCTGGAAATATTTGTTCTGTCTTCTGCTGGACTACACTACCTTCTTCATTTTTTTTCTCTTTTCTCCATTTGTTTGCTGCGAAATTTTCTTCTGTGGTTTCTTTCTGATGATGGCGACGCCAAAAGAAAAGAATGAGAAAAAGAATTAGGGCAAAACAATGAAATAAGAAGGATTTTCGGTTTGGTTAAAAGAAAAACTGGTTTACTGAAGAAAAATCGAGATTAGAAAAACTGGGTCGTTACAAAAATATTTTCAAATTTTGCATGTGTTATCCTTCTTATATATGATTTCATGTTGTACCTAGAAAAACTTTATGCAACTCTACATTGACAATCAAACCTAATCATTTAACTTATTTTAAATCATATTCCAATAAACATTTTATTTTCAATAAAATTTCAGAATAATTGATGCTCCTACCATTTTTCATAAAAATCTCATTTTAAATAAGTCTTCAGCGGTTTTTGCATTATAGGAGTGATTGTTTAGGATTTTTACTTTACTGTTAAATTTTATTTTAAAAGTTTGGCTGTTACTTTAAAAGTTGTTACTTTAAAAAAAATAAAAAGTCATGTATTGTGGACTTTTAAAAAAATTTAAATGGTAAAAGAGAAATAGAAGAATTACTACTGTGAGAAATTATAAGGGTTGTGAGTGATTTTAAAACTGTTAAAGCATGATTGACAAAATTTTAACTTTAAAAACTTTTATTTATTTTAAGGTGTCTACCGTTTCTCTCTTCAGGTGATTTTCCGATCTTCTTCAATCTAAGCTAGATCGACTTAAATTTCCGGTTAATCGAGACTTATCTTCTGCGACTACTGTAGACACCCTTTCTTCTTCGCGTTGGCCGAAGATATCAACTATTCAAATTCTCTGAGAAGTGATAACCCGGAGGATCCAAGGACCTAGCAGGAGCTATGGTATGAGATGCATATTATGCGATTAGGAGAAGACAGTTCATGCAGATGCAACGCGAGTTTTTATTCGAGATCACAACTTATGCCTGGTGGTTCGTGGTGTGAATACGCGTGTTCAATCTCCGATTGGTATACACAATACGATGCCCAAGGCATGGCGACTCTTAGGAAAGGTCGAAGGACAAGTTAATGTTGATGAGTTTGTCAGCTTCTTCTTTAGAGAGGAGCACTATCTGTTCTTGGTTATTGAAGGAGGTATACACTTTCATAGGATGGATGCTTGTAATGGACAGATGGAACTGCCACAACCATCCCAAGTTCCTCAAGTAAATCCACTTTTGGATACAATATCTGAATCTACGTGACATCTATCGAAGAGATGCAATACTTGAAAGCATTGAGTTTCATTGAGTCTCAAGTTATTCCACCCACAACAGCCAAACAAGCTCAAGTTTATGTTAAAGTGAAGATAGATATCACATGCAAAATTAATTTGGTGCAGAAGGTGGAGATAATGGAGCATGAAGGGCCTATTCTTCTTGAGTTCAGGTACCAAGGACTTGAAAAGTTTTGCATAACTTGTGGAGGGATAACTGATGAAGATAAAGAATGCGACCAACAAACTGCTATAGAAAAAGGAGAGTCTTCCCAAGCAATGCATTGGAATGCAATTCCTCTTCTAGAAGCTCGACCTTCACTAGTTAGACCAAGATCTCAGGGTATTGTTATACATGAGCCAATGCAAACTGATCAAGCTTTAGGTGGATCAAAAAGGAATGCAGAATCGTCCTCAAAAGGTATAATGTCCTGCATAAACTCATCACCACGGTTCCCAAACCAATAATTATCTTTATCTTCGCCTAACACACACACACCAACCCAAGCTCATAAAGTAAATACGAAAGGTAATTACACTAAAATACAATGGAAAAAATTCCGAATTTCTCAAAGTACGATCAATTTCACATCAAAGTAAGATTTTTTTCTCGATCCGAGAAACCCAGAGGCAAAAATTCACAGTTTTAATGGAGAATAAACAAAGCCAAAAGCTATGATTGAGAAAATTTACTAGAATCAGAAGGTGAAGAGGGAAGAGAATCAATCGGTTGAGTCTCTTGATGCGCGGAAGAGATATCCTTTACCTTACCCATTTCGATTTAATAAACTAACAATAGTAATCTCCTTGCTTATTGATATGAATGATTGATATTCTTGGCTAGATTAAGGGCGAAGAAGAAGACGGTGTTTATGCGCGTAAAATACAGTAAAGCATCGTCTTGTAAGGGTTTTCGCGGGCAATGCAACAAATATGGAGGGAAATTATGTTGGATATGCTTTTGGTCAGCGTGGTGTGATTCTCTTGTTGAATTAAGCTTGAAGTATCTAAGCAACAAGCAAAGACTAAACCGAGTTATGGTTTAACTATTCGGAAGACACTAAACCGAGTTATGGTTTAGCTGTATGGATAATTATTAAAGTTTAGGAGTTATCTATTCTTTAATCTATTTCCTAGTTGAGATAGGAAAAGTGTTTTAGTATTTATAGGTTTTGTTTTAGTTGCTTAGGTTTTGAGAGAGATTATTGAGAGCTTTAGGTTTTGAGTAAGTTTCCTAAAGATTAATAAAGAGTTTGTGTTTGAGTTTATACGTTTTCATTCAATCATTGAATTCAATAATTGGTATCAGAGCGGTAAGTTGAATCTATATTGTCGAGAGGACAATAAGAGGAAGAGATTTAATCCTGCCCTGTTATTAAAAATTGAATTCTCTTGTTCGATATTGATACCAGAAACATAACGTGACTTAATCGATCAGTAAAAGCCAAAATTTCTTCAAGTACCTGGTGATATTACAAGCCACGTGAGAGTTGTTCTCTGATATTACAATCTACGTGAAACTTATTACATCTAAATAGCACAAGCTCACGAACAGAGCCAAGAGTGAACTTCCCGTGGTACCTGCGACGGTACCAAGAGAAGGAGGAGCTTCTCCTTCTCAAGTTAAATGCTCAATGCTAAACGCATCTAATTATACGGTATGGGCAATTCGTATGAGAGCAGTTTTAAGAGTTCACAAAGTCTGGAACACGGTGGAAACTCCTTCAACAGATGTTGATAAGAATGATTTGGCTATTGCTCTTATTTTCGAATCCATACCTGAGTCGTTAGTCTTACAAGTTGGAGAACTAGACACGGCAAATAAGGTATGGGAGGCTATCAAAGCACGTCATATGGGCGCAGAAAGGGTCAAAGAAGCACGTCTACAAACCTTGATGTCTGAATTTGATAGACTTAAGATGAAAGATGATGAGTCTATCGATGACTTTGCTAATAAGATCTCCCAAATCTCTTCAAAGTCCGCGGCATTAGGTGAGGAGATTGAGGAGTCTAAGTTAGTAAAGAAGTTTCTAAAGACCCTTCCCCGGAAAAAGTACATCCATATAGTGGCCTCACTTGAGCAAGTATTGGATCTAAAGACCACTAGCTTTGAAGATATCGTAGGAAGGATGAAAGCATATGAAGAACGGATTGCCGATGATGATGATTCTCATGATGACCATAGTAAGTTGATGTTGACAAACACTGATGGACAGCCCGCGGATCGTAGTACCTATCAAGGATTCAAACCGAGAGGACGTGGAGGACGATACAACAACCGGGGTAGAGGCCGAGGAGGTCGCGAGAACTGGCAAAGAGACGCCACAAACATAACTTGTTACCGCTGTGACAAGCTCGGACATTACGCTTCTATGTGTCCGGATAGGTTATTGAAGTTACAAGAGGCTGAGGAAGCTAAGAATGATGAAACACAAGACGCAGATGAACTTATGATGCATGAGGAAGTTTATTTGAATGAAGAGAAAGTGATACCAGAGAAGTATGAAATCGCTAATGGTGAGGACTTCTGGTACCTGGACAATGGGGCCAGTAATCATATGAGTGGAGATCTTCGGTATTTTACAAAAGTTGATTACTCTTTCACCGGAAAAGTACGTTTCGGAGATGATTCACGCATTGATATCAAAGGAAAAGGAATGATCGAGTTCATGGATAGAAATGGTGATCAACGAAGGATGGGAGACGTATACTATATTCCAGACTTAAAGAGTAACATTATTAGTCTTGGACAAGCCACGGAGGCTGGTTGCGAAGTAAGAATGAAGAATGATTACTTACTCATGAGTGATCGCGCATGCAAGCTCATCGCCAGAGCAATAAGGTCAAGAAACAGATTGTACAAGGTAAGGATGAGCCTTAAGAAGGAGAAGTGTCTACTTGCCGCAGTTGAAGACTCCTCGAGGCTCTGGCATTATCGAATGGGCCATGTCAATTTTGATGCGCTTAGAAACATGCTCCGAAACCAGCTGGTAATAGGCGTGCCAGGAATTCAGGTCGATAAGGAAATTTGTGGATCATGTCTCCTTGGAAAGCAAACAAGAGCACCGTTTCCCCAATCGACTAACTATCGAGCTTCACGGATACTTGAACTCATTCATGGTGACTTATGCGGTCCTATATCACCATGTACAACAGCTGGAAACAAATATGTGTTTGTTGTTATTGACGATTATTCGAGATACATGTGGACAAGTCTCTTGAAGGAGAAAAGTGAAGCTTTTGAAAAATTTAAGAAACTTAGAAGTGTGATAGAGCAAGAGTCTAGTATGAAGATACAAACTTTCAGAACAGATAGAGGAGGAGAGTTTACTTCGGAGATCTTTAATTCTTTTTGCGAGAATGCAGGAATTAAACGTCATTTAACAACTCCTTATACTCCTCAGCAAAACGGCGTTGTGGAAAGGCGTAATCGAACTCTCATGGAAATGACGAGAAGTATTTTAAAGCACATGATGGTGCTGAATGTTCTATGGGGGGAGGCTGTAAGGCATTCGACTTACTTGATAAATCGATTAGCCACGAGAGCTTTGAGAGATAAGACACCGTATGAGCTATACCGTAGGAAGAAACCAAACATCGGACATGTTAGGATTTTTGGTTGCTGCGGCTATACCAAGATCGAAGCTGCGCATCTTAAGAAGCTTGATAACAGGTCTAGAGTCTTGGTTAATCTTGGCACTGAACCTGGATCTAAGGCCTATCGGATGCTCGATCCTCAAACAAAGAAGATAGTTGTTAGCCGAGATGTTGTGTTCGATGAGTCTAGGCCATGGAGTTGGTCGAAATCTTTCACAGAGTTTGCAAAGGCTGGAAACTTGAGAATTACACTGGGAATATACGGCAATCGTGGCATTGAAAATACAGAGCTAGTGAGCACGGAAACAGAGCAATCTCGCGAAGAAACAAGATGCCTTGAGCCTGAAGGTATCTGTGAAGACAACAATGGCGGCGGTGAAAGCTGTAATGGAAGTAGCGAAGGAGAAGGTGAACACGAAGGCATCCATGATGAACAGAGTAATCGCTCTCCAAGTAACATACCCGAACCGAGCCCAAGACAAGCTTGCGACCAACTCATACAAAACTATGATCAAAGAGATGTCGCGAACTCAAACCTGGATCAATCCAATACACAGCCTACGGTAAGAAGATCGAGCAGACAAAGTATAAAGCCAAAATACCTTGATGATTATGTGCTGATCAGTGAAGAAGAAGGTGAATTGCTGCTCATTCGGATGAATGATGAACCCACCTGTTACGATGAGGCTAAGCAAAACCGTGAGTGGATTTTGGCTTGTGATGACGAAATCAAGTCGATTACTAAACTTGATTCATGGAGTCTTGTGGATCTTCCGAGTGGAGCAAAACCAATAGGCTTGAAGTGGGTTTTTACGATAAAGAAAAACTCAGATGGTAGTGTTAACAAATACAAAGCTCGCCTAGTTGCTAAAGGATATGTACAAAGGCATGGAGTTGATTTTGAAGAAGTTTTTGCCCCAATAGCTCGTATCGAGACCATTCGATTACTTATCAATTTTGCAGCCATAAACGGCTGGGAGATACATCACCTGGATGTAAAGACCGCGTTTCTTCATGGAGAGCTAAAAGAAACTGTCTATGTATCACAACCCGATGGATATGTGGTTAAAGGAAGTGAGAATAAAGTCTATAAGCTGAAAAAAGCTTTATATGGTTTGAGACAAGCTCCTAGAGCTTGGAATGATAAGTTGAATCAGATACTTCGGGAGCTGAAGTTCAGAAAGTGTCTTAAGGAGCCTTCTGTGTTTCGCAGGTTAGTAGGAGAGAATGTTTTGTTGGTTACGGTCTATGTAGATGATCTGTTCGTAACAGGAACAAGTCTGGACATCATTGACGATTTTAAAAAGGAAATGTCTCTAAAGTTTGAAATGAGCGATCTCGGAAAACTGACCTACTACCTAGGAATGGAGGTTGAACAGAATGCAGAAGGTATAATATTAAGTCAAAGTAGGTATGCTCTGAAGATTTTGGAAGAGGCTTTGATGGACGGCTGTAACCCGGTCCAAATACCGATGGATTCGGGACTCAAACTCTCGAAGTCTAAAGATGAAGCTGAGATTGATGCAACTGGTTACTGCAAGACCATTGGATGTTTGAGATATTTGCTTCATACGAGACCCGATATGTCATTTTGTGTGGGAGTTTTAAGCCGCTACATGCAGAGCCCGCAGAAACCACATGAGATAGCACTGAAGCAGTGTCTCAGGTACTTGAAAGGGACGACACACTATGGTCTGATCTTTAAGCATGCAGGTGTGGAGAAAACAATGTTGATTGGATACAGTGACAGTAGTCACAATGTTGATCCGGATGATGGTCGAAGTACAACCGGACACATGTTTTTCTTCGGTGGGAGTCCCATGACCTGGTGTTCACAAAAACAAGAGACTGTAGCATTGTCCTCTTGTGAGGCTGAGTTTATGGCAGGTACTGAAGCAGCAAGACAGGCAATTTGGTTACAGGATTTTCTTGGAGAAATTGTAGGGGAGCCGTGTGTGAAGGTAGTTATCAGGATTGATAACAAGTCTGCTATTGCCCTTACTAAAAATCCAGTGTTTCATGGAAGGAGCAAACACGTACATACTAGGTTCCACTTTATAAGAGAGTGCGTGGAGAAAGAACTAATTGAAGTGGAACATGTTCCCGAAAGTGAGCAAAAGGCGGACATCCTAACTAAGGCACTTGGTAGGATTAAGTTCAGAGAGATGAGAGAACTTATCGGTGTTCAAGATTTGATGAAGACTACTTCAAGCTTAAAGGGGAGAATGTTTAATTAAGCTTGAAGTATCTAAGCAACAAGCAAAGACTAAACCGAGTTATGGTTTAGCTATTCGGAAGACACTAAACCGAGTTATGGTTTAGCTGTATGGATAATTATTAAAATTTAGGAGTTATCTATTCTTTAATCTATTTCCTAGTTGAGATAGGAAAAGTGTTTTAGTGTTTATAGGTTTTGTTTTAGTTGCTTAGGTTTTGAGAGAGATTATTGAGAGCTTTAGGTTTTGAGTAAGTTTCCTAAGGATTAATAAAGAGTTTGTGTTTGAGTTTATACGTTTTCATTCAATCCTTTAATTCAATATCTCTCTTAAAGTGAAAGAGATTAATATTTCAGTTCTCTTTACTCCCCACTTTTTAAAAAATTTTTTTTTTATTAGATCAGAAAACAAAATTTCAGGCAAAATACAACAGTGTAGGATTATCCTTTTATCAAAGCAGGTCCAGTGTGTCATAGTCTAGTGGCAAGACTCTACTAACATAATATGATAGTCTGAGATTTTTGTAGTCGCAATTCAAACATGAAAAATTGATTGGTTTTGCATATTTTTTAAGTTAATTGATTTGGCATAACTTTTTTTTTAAGATACTTCTACAAATTTTTTTCTCTTTTCTAATTTTAACATAGAATCACAAGTTTGATTTCTAGGCTAGCTCTATCTACTAATGTTCATTTTAGCATTAGAAATTTGACTTTTTTTCTCTAAAGTGAAACTTATTCAAAACTTTTGTTTACAAGAAACTATACAAGGATGAAAGAGTATCAAGATACGAGTATGGTGGACGTGATTGATGTAGATTTTTGTTTACAAAAATAAAGTATAGTATGTTTTTGCATTTTCGTCGTAATTAAGGAATCCCTCTACAATTTTAAAACAGATGAGCTCAATGCCTCTTGTGCAATATGTTTTTGTATTAGCCAATGGTTGGGACTTTCGATTTATTCTAAGAATTTAGCTGGATCGTCTGAAATACTTGTCAAATTGTTACACTTGCATAGAATCCGTCAATGTTGTTATAAATGATGAGAAATCTAACCATATAAAAAGAGCTATTTGTGGCCTTTTAAGCTATCCACATCAGCAAATCCAAACTCTTTCCGCAAGCTGTCACGACATTACTTAATTTTAGGATCCCATTCAATGACAAAAGGGAAATCATATAAAGCATACAAAATTGACATCCAATATTCCAAAAACATAAACGGAGCCCAAACAGAGCCCACATAACAACAACTCAAATCACAAATCTCCTTCATCTTGCACACAAAAAGCCTGTTCGTATTTCTCTTTTTGTAACCTAATTCATCATTACGCCAGAGGATACTCACCTTCATTAATAACCACTCCATGACTACTAACCATCCCCCTTCCCCTTCCCCTTGGCTGAAGCTTATAAAGCTACCCTATATTTTACCATCCACTCATTAGAACCTCCATTATAATTTACGAAATATGAGACTAAACACATGGCCTCACCCATTATGCACATCCACTATGTTCCAATGTTTTCAAGTCAATTCAGCAAGCAAGATGTGTTACTCCGGCTGAACTACTTCTCATTGACTCTGAGGTATGCATCTTTCTATGCTCCAAATTTACAGGTCACACATAAAATTCCATTGCCCCTGACTAACTACAATTGTACAGTCTATAGCAGTGCAAGGCTTTATCTACAAGCCGTAGAATTTATGCTCAAACCAGCTTCAACGTTACAAAGTGATTGATAACCAACATACCATCCTCTTCACTGGTTCAGATGAAAATGGTTGACCAACCTGAAAGAGGCCACAAAATAGCTGAGCAGGCTACACATTTCACATGTGTATATTGTAATCCATCCCGCTTACCTTTATAGACAACATTTGGAGCTCTTTCTCTCTGTGCACTGAAACTAAATTCTCTGATGTAAACCCTGAAGTAGCATACCTTATAGTATCGACAAAGAATTCACATAATTGAGGAAAACCATCCGATTCACCCTTCTTGATTGATCCTCGCCTGGGAAAAAAGAACAACCACATAAAAAATTCAGTCATCAAAATCAGTAGCCAGGTACGCTAAGTAGGTCATAACTTAAAAAAATTCATATTCAGGAACACATCAAACTGAAGATAGCTGGAAATTTCACAAGTCTATTCAATTGGAAATTTCAGTTAAACCCTCACCCTAAATCCGTTATCTTTCTCAATAAAACTTTCTACGGATCAATCGGAGTTCCGCTAGAAATATCGGAATCGAGCTTTGAATCTCCAAATGAGGAAACAAAAAGCGCTAAAAAGAGACGAATCGAGCGGTCATGCGAGTGGGATTGGGCTCTTGAAAAAAATGAGGTTTCTGAAATTCTTTTCTTCGGTTTTAACAAAACCATATCATTTTCTTTTCTTAGAATTTAGTTTTCAGAGAAAACTCACACTGTGGGCTCTACCAGTAGAGAAATAAAAAGCTTTTAATGAGCTTTGCCTAATACTGACAAAAAGATTGAAAAACATACTATCCAATATGTTAACTTGACTTCTAGAGGGCATGTCAATCCCTAAATTTTGATATAGAGTGTATACTCTATATCAAATGCCAATAATGTATTATAGTAGCTGGAAATTAAGAACAAGCGTACACAATATCGTCTACGTATGGATACTAACAGTTATCATAATAAATAAGCACTAATCAAAAGAGTTTACATACAAAGCCATTATTAGTAGTGGCTTTCTATACCATTTTAATACTTACGAATGCACCAAAACGAGAGAAATCATCAAAGATAAAATGAATAATCAAGAAAAAATGCAAAGATAAAAAAGGCAAAAAAAATGAAGATAAACAATACAGAAAGAAAAAAATGATAAAATTAGATAGATAAAACACCAAGATAAATAATGAAAACGAAAATTTGAATTGGTGTAGTTGAATACATGAAAGAGAAAATCATAGCTAATATTTTCCTTCAGTACAAATTGCATAACAATCTAACGTTTAAACATATTATACAATTGTTTTGAAGTGCTCACGTTACGTAAATACTAATCTTATATCACAAGTTTTGTATTTCATAAAAAAATTATTGTCTTTGCAGAATTTACTTCTCAACACCCTTAAATTATAAGATGGACATAATCTAGGTATATAAATTTTAAAATATAATGTATTTTCCTACCACATACTGATTTATTCAAGCCTTCTAATAATCTTCACGATGGTTGTTTTATAATTGGATTATTATTTACAAGTAATTCTTAATTTCAATTTAAATAAAATTTCTAAAAAAATATTAAATGCAATGAGGTCTCAAGGAGACCTCAAAGAGATGTTTCAAGGAGATGCTTCAAGGAGATGTTTGCAATTGTGTATAGGTATCATAAAAAGACTTAAAAAGTTTTAAGCACATGTTTCCATGAAGAATAAGCAAGCTAAATTCGAACTAAGAGATTTTCTTCCGCGATTCTATTTATATAATTCGCTTTATATAAAATGGATGTACTTAAACTTTATTGTAATTAAAAAATTAATTTTTTTCCAAGATAATAACAATTGAGTTATGAAACATAATTTACATACCGAACAAGTTATAAATGCAATGAGGAAAAAAAGAAAAAAAATATTATTCAAATAAATTTATACACGCTAATATTTCGTGACACCTAAATTTTGAAGGTCGAAATACAAACCATGCTGACAGATTATATAAAATATTTTCTCTGTTTCAACTTAAAATAGTCAAAACTCTTAATTCCTATTTACAAAATGTTTTTAGTTTTAAATGGAAAATTAAATAAAGTTTTTACTTTTTAAACTATTTGTATTCTGAAATTTAATTTTATATTAGTTAAAATGTGATTAATTAGATGATTAATGATGTTTTAGTTTAAAAGAATTAGAAAAATTAATCCCTTCATAAAATACATGTGCCAAAGCTTTAAAAAAAATTAATTTGAAATAGGTGGAGTAGTAAGAAAGCCAAAAAAACATTTCAAACATATAAATCCGCGCACCGCGCGGATCAAAGACCTAATCTAACTAAAGCAGATCATTCTGTGCAAAGAGAGGTGCCACATCAACTTTTTGAAAAACGCACCTTCATGCGCCACCTTACCTTCTAATCTCAGCTATTATTCATCAAGCACGACCACATTAGAAAATCCTTTCAGCTCCCAATTTTGCGAGTTACATTTGCAATCTGTAATTAAAACTCCCCCAAATGGATCTCTTCACGTTTCCGCGAGCATCAGGATTATTTTGATGGAGAGATCAATCTCCAAACCAGATTGCAAAGCTGCTTCTTCCTCGGAGCGATTCCGGTTTACCGTCGTTAAACTTCCGGAGACTTATCTCCTGGTGCAGACTTCTATAGCCATCTCAGCGACCTCAAGTGAATCTTCTGTCAACGTCGACCTTCTGAACTTCCTCCTAGCTATTCTGATGTGAGCTCTGACCATCTTTGACAACATCTTTTGATCTATTAGACATCTTGGGTAAGTACGATTTCCCGTTCCAGTAATTAGATCTCCGCATATGTCTAAAGCACGATTTAAGATCGAGTCCATGCTACATCCGGTGAGGTCCCTTTCTTCGACCCTCTTTGAAACTCAGTAGACTCGCTTATTCTTTCCATCTTATCATAATATTAACGATGTACCTTACAAAACTATTTTTGTTATCCCTTTGATCTTTACAATAGTGAAATCTTGATGCAGTTTCCACTTAGCCGACGCATCCTTCTATATCAATCTCCGACACCTTTAGCTTTCGTAATCTCCGGTAATCCTCAATAAACTCATTTTCAACTCTTTCCCCTAACAGTTCAAGCTTTAAAATTCTTCTGAGATTTCCCTGACACCACAGATGAATAACCGAAGTACTAACCTGTGAATCCTAGCCATTTCTTCTCTTAGGATTCTCAGATAACATGTGAAAACCTTAACTGGATTGCATGGTTTCTTTCACAAGTACTCCATTCCAGACCATTGATCTCAACTTCTTTCCCGGCAGATACTTCCGAGAAGAACACCATCTTTCCTTAGACCCCTGGTAAATGATTGTATTTATGAAGAAAACCGTATTGGGTGGATTGTCGGTTCGTTCCCGCTGTTTTCGACTCAATTTGTGATTTTTATCCTCCTTTCTTGACCATAGTATTTCCTATCTAAGCTCTTTTCCGCATCCATTCAACATGGGGATGATGCTACCATGTTGGTGAAATCAAGAGGTTGATAAGATCGAATATATGATGCGAGGCCTACTTATGTGGCAGGAAGAGTTGGTGAGTTTTGTGGACGTCGAATAACGAAAAATCACATCACAACGATCATTTTTATGGTGTCTTCTTTCTCTTAGCAGGTAACCTATTAACAGTTTAGCATTATCTGACAATATTTTGGTGTAGTTTATGAAAACTCAATTTCAATAGTAACCAGTAGTAAGCATGATAGCCAATTCTTTGCATGCAGAACTCATCACTTGTGAAATCTTATTTGGAAAAGTTTGTAGGAAAGTGTAATAATTGTGGATGAAGTTGATAGTATACTGGGACAGAGAACTGGAGTTGGAGAACAATGGATGGTTTTGGTTCAGTTTATTTGGTTTATCAGTTTTCTCTGCCAGGATTATGGTGGAACTACCGGGTGTAGAGAACAGAGATAAGTGATCATAAAGATATTGTTGGCGAAAGAGAAAGTAGATAAGAACTTAGTTTACAAGAAACTAGCACTGATGATAGAAGGATACAAAGGAAGCTGTCTCAAGGTTCAGTCTTTTCTCTTTCTTTTTTCCTTTATAAACCCATTTATAGATTTCGTAGTGACAAATCAGAGGTGAGGGTTCTTGACCATTGATTCAACTGAATTCAGCAGAATCTGTGTATAACCGCTGC
Organism: Anastatica hierochuntica; assembly: GCA_900406275.1. Lineage (NCBI taxonomy): Eukaryota > Viridiplantae > Streptophyta > Magnoliopsida > Brassicales > Brassicaceae > Anastatica > Anastatica hierochuntica. Next base: position 1,772 of record OVAN01002118.1, on the reverse strand, counting down.
ATATAGGCCACTTAGAGAGCTTTGCAAGAAAGGATCAAATATATGGTAAGATATTTGGATATAGACATCCATTTTCTTCATTCATCTTCCGATTGAGATGATCCTACAAAGCAAACCCACCATCCAATTAGAGGTTTAATCTGGAATCTGCATCTTAAGCAGGTTGACCAAGAAATCTAATATTGTTTATTTAAATTCATCAAAGATCATGAGAAAGTTTCAGGGGACTTTTATTTTGCTATTGTCACATTTTTCTTCAAAAACAATATATGATACACATGATATACGATAAGAAATTCATGTCTATGTGGACTTTTTAAATCCACAGAAAAATTAATCAAAGAGATGAGATAGGGAAACATTACAAAAGTATTCACAATTGAGATTACTTAATACCTAGCTAATACATAGCAAACTATATAACCCAAAATTCGGTTGTTATGTTATGGTATTGTTCTTAATTTTCTCACTATTATGTTATTGGTTTTAAAACAAATAGTTTTCAAGTAGTTTTACGTAATTTTCCCAAGTTAATGAATTTTGGGATAATGATGCTATTACCGTAACATTTGCTCCAAACATTTGTAAGTAGTAAATGTTTGAAAAATTTGTATATTCGATCACCCAGCCGTAGGGCTGGCGCAACCCTAGAAAAGGAATTCTCGAGATAAGAAATACTACATAAATAATACTCCATATGTTGTTCCTCTTTGGTTTCTTTGCGCCTATAAAGGTTTTTGGTGTTTCCAAAGTTGAAACCAATTAAGTTTAATTTCTTATGTGTGATCTAAATAAGTTTTGCTTTCGTCTTTCTCCATAAATGTTTTTGATTGTGATCTCTTTTAAAATGAACTATTTTTTTAATGAACTAATAAAAATCTATTATTTTTGTTCATAATAATTTTTTTAAAGAGATGCTCGGCGAATATGTTTTCATCGCATATTCCTATCCATAATTTTATACGCATATCCCTAAGTAAGCGACCATCCTTCTATATTAACACGCTGCACAAAACAGAATACATAAAAACTTGCGAGTAACTATAGGAAACAATAACATATCAATGTGATTGTTCGATAACTAGCTTTTGTAGAGGACTTACGATAAACATTTTATTTCCCCATAACTAGCTTTTGTAGAGGACTTACGATCGCTTGAAATTGTCCATCAGAGTTGTTGGTTCAGTTTTGCCTTTACCAAATGCTTGGTTTTTTTCCGAAAAACTCAATCTCCAATCAAAAACGAAAGACAAGATCCCCGTCACGCCGCAGTTGGACAGATCATAAAGCTAATATCAAAATAAATTAGAATAGTGTATCTGAAGAAAAAAAGAATTGGACATTTTTTCATACGTACAACATGTGCATACAGTTTTTAATCTTCGAAATTTGGTTAAGCAGATACTTTTTTTTTGGTCCAAATGAATGAGAATATTAAAAAATCACTTTAAAAGAACAATATATAGAAGGGAAAAAATAACAAAAAAAGAACAATCAAATGAGTGAAGATTATTATTCTTTTGGTAAGTTAATTAAGTTCGTAATAAAAAAACAAAAGAATCTCAAGTCAAATACGGAAAATAATAGAATGATGTATGAAATTAAAGTAAATCAGAAACAAATTGATGCATTCAATTGGGTACAATGTAACCTACCAAGTATTGAACTCCCTAGGTTTTTCAGACTCCCAAAACATAAATTTATGTTGAAGATAGACGTGTCAATTATGCTCTTACGGAACATCAATTAAAGAGAGGAACTATGTAAGAGCA
>OVAN01002117.1:0-35444 GCA_900406275.1 Anastatica hierochuntica | reverse complement strand
AACTGTACGCTTGCAGTGATTTCTTGGGTGAAAACCTGAGCCATCAGTAGATTTTACAGATCTTAACAAATCCTGCCCCTTTCGCCTTGCCTCATATAGACAAGTTGGTGGATGCCACGACAGGACACAAGTTTATGAGCTTCATGGATGCTTTCGCCTGGTACAACTAAATACTTATGCACCCTGACAATCAGGAGAAAACTTCCTTCATGACGTCGCGAGGAATCTACTGCTATAAAGTGATACCTTTCGGTTTAAAAAATGCATGATCTACCTACCAGAGACTAGTCAACATGATGTTCGCAGACCAAATTGGCCAGATCATGGAAGTCTACATTGACGACATGCTGGTCAAGTCTCTGGAGGTGGAACACCACATTGCCCACCAGCAGCTATCTTTCTCTACGCTAAGGAAGTATATCATGAAGCTTGATCCTTCTAAGTGTTCATTCGGAGTGAGCTCCGGGAAATGTTTGGGGTACATAGTAACATACAGAGGGATCGAAGCGAATCCGGAACAAATCATGGCGATTCACACGAATCTTTCACCCAAGACTCCACGAGACATGCAGAAGCTGACATGAAGAATGGCAACCTTAAGTAGACTCATATCAAGGCTGCCGAACAAGTCCCACGCATTCTTCGAAGCCCTTAAATTCACCGAGAAATTCGTGTAGAATCAGAAGGCAGAGGACGCCTTGATCAAGCTCCAAGACTATCTCACCACGCCGCCTCTTCTCTCTAAGGCCCAAGACGGAGAGCCTCTGCTCCTTTACCTAGCGGTTTCCAAGCACGCCCTAAGTGTCGTCTTGGCCAGTGAGGAAGGAAGCAAACAACATATGGTGTACTACGTAAGCAAGTATCTCCTAGACACCGAAACCCGCTACAACCTTTTGGAGAAACTGGCTCTTGCCCTGGTCATCTCAGCCAGAAAGCTACATCCCTACTTCCAGGCTCACCCAGTGGTTGCCAATATGTCATTCCCCATCAAGTTTGTACTCCACAAGCTAGAGGTATCCGGAAGATTATCCAAGTGGGCAGTGGAACTAGGAGAGTACGACGTAAGCTTCCGCCTTGCCACAACAATCAAATCGCAAGCCTTGGTGAACTTCGTAGCTGAATTCTCCCCATCGATGATACCTAGGGCAGAAGACAAAGTTCGGATTCAACAAGAAAACAAAAACGAAGGAGAATGGACGCTCTATGTAGATTGATCTAGTAACATACGAGGAGTCGGACTACGCCTCGTACTCATCTCACCAAAAGGAGAGGTTGCATCAAGAGCAGTAAGGTGCAACTTCAAAGCCACCAACAAGGAAAGCAAATATGAAGCCCTATTCGCAGGACTTGGTTTAGCAAAAGATTTGGGAATAGAGAACCTATGGGTCTACAGTGATTCCCAACTAATCGTAAGTCAGACGCAAGGCGATTATTAAGCAAAAGATGCCAGCATGACCAAATATCTGGCCATAGCCAAGAAGCTTCTCAGTTCATTCAAATCATGTCAGCTCACGCAGATCCCCAAGGAACAGAACTCGCACGCGGATGACCTTGCCAACTTGGCCTCTGCCCTAAAAAAACTGAGCCAATCAGCGTACCCTTGCTCGTGTTCCAATGGCCAGCTACCAATGAAGATGCAGAAGGACTCCAAGTCTCCAACGTCGAAGAAGAAGAAACATGGATGGAGCCCCTAATTTCCTATCTAAGATACGACGTCCTGCCTAGCGTAAGGAGCGAGTGCTGCAAGATCAAAAGGCAAGCATCCCGCTATTATCTAATTCAAGGAAAACTTTACAGAAGATCCTTCTTAGGGTCTTATCTTAAGTACGTAAAGCCAAAGGACGCCGATCTGGTCCTCAAGGAACTACACGAGGGAGAATGTGGATCTCACTCCAGCGGAAAAATTCAAGTACTAAGAGCCAAGAGGGCGGGATACTATTGGCCAACCATGGACAACGACGCCCTCCAGATGGCCAAATACTGCGATAAGTGTCAAAGACATGCACAAGTATCCAAGCTACCTCCTGAAAACCTCAACTCTGTCAGTTCCCCTTGGCCATTTATGAATTGGGGGATGGACATAGTAGGAAAATTCCCGAAGGCCCCTGGCCAGTTGGAATACCTCCTGGTAGTGACAGATTACTTTTCCAAGTGGGTAGAGGTAGAAGCTCTAAGCAAGATTACGGATATCCACATTAAAAGGTTCCTCTGGAAAAATGTGGTGACACGATTAAGAGTGCCTCAGGAAATAGTAACGGATAACGGCCCACAGTTCACAAGCAAAAAAATCAAGAAGTTTGTGAAGACTGGAGCATAAAGTTAAGCTTCACCACCACAAGACATTCGCATTCTAATGGGTAGGCCGAATCCATGAACAAAATTATGGTGAGTCTCCTAAAGAAGTGCCTTAATCAAGCCGCAGGCAACTGGATTGAAGAGCTTCCAACCACTCTTTGGGCCTGCCGAACCAGCATCAAGACCACAACAGAGGAAACACCCTTTGCCTTGGTCTACGGATCGGAGGCAGTGTCCCCTGCTAAGGTCAGTATCCCTACGGCTAGGACAGAGTTTCTGACTCCATGAGAGAACGAAGAACTGATGGCTTTGTCCCTAGATCTCCTTGACGAAAAAAGGGAAGCCGCGAGAGTAAGAATTTGGAAATACCAGCAAGAAGTATCAAGAAACTACAACAAGAAGGTGTGAACCAGGACGTTTCAGCAAGGCGAATGGGTGGTGCGCCGAGTCCTCGACAATACATGAGAAAAGGTTGCAGGCAAGCTCGCACCTGGTTGGGAATGACCATACCAGATCATAGAAGTCAGAGGGTCAGGAGCATACAAGTTACAAGTTAGGTACGAAAAAGTACATCCAAATAGCTGGAACGCGTTACACCTAAAATCTTACTTTTTCTAAAGAATCCTTCCGCCCAGACGACCGCATACCAGATACGTTCTTTTTGGCTTTGGTGCTTTGATTTCTTTTGCATTTTGTTTTTGTAATCATGTGGCGTCTACAGAGGGATATCCCTAAATAAAATAGTTGTCTTCTCAAAGAAAGTCAGCCAAAGCAAGGGGCAAATAAGTTGAATAACTATTCCTCATTATAAGAGTAATAAAAACAATGTACCCTTTCAAAACACAAGCAAAAAGCTTATTCCTGCTTACCAGAGAGTGGCCCATCACAAAGCAAAATGCTGAGTAGGAAGAAAAATTGCTTAACCTTTCTTACCAGGTCATAGTAAAGGCGAAAAGTTGTATGGCCTGAGCATAGGATCATCACCTATACTTGCTTACCCAGACGTGGGAAGCAGAAGAAAAGGTTGCCAGCTGGGTCTCTTTGCGGGGAAGATCCATACCAGCACAATCAATAAGACTGATAGTGGCTTCACTGTAGGAAGCAGAATGCAGCAAAAGCGAGTGGTTACCTCCCGATAGCAGAATGCCAAAAAGCAAGTGGTTACCTACGAGTAGCAGAATGCCAAAAAGCAAATGGTTATCTCTGGGTAGCAGAATGCCAAAACGCAAGTGGTTACCTCCGGGTAACAGAGTGCAAAAATTCATAAGTTACCCCCGGGTAGCAAAACACCAAGGGCTAGTAGTCACCTAAGTGGGGGCAAAACACGCTCAAAAAGCCTAAGTACTGCCCGAAGACAAGAAGAAGGATCTCAAAAAAATAAAGGAGGATAACAAGTTCTCCTAAGACACAATGAAAGCCAAAGGCCAAACAACCAAGACGTCCAAAAAGCAAAAGACTTGCAAAAGCTAGACGATGAGTGTTATCTTTGTATTCTAACCTACAACTTATTTAAGCAGAAGGCAAAAAAGATTAAAGGAACACAAGATATTCATAAAAAGGCCATGAAAGGCCAAAACAGGAGTTCAAAGCCCCGAAGGGCAGATCAAAGCTAAGGCCAAGAAGGTCACCAAAGAGTCAAGGCCACTAAGGCCATAAAAAGTCTTAAACAAGCCCACAAGGGGCAGAACTAGGCCCACGCAGGGGCAGATCATCATCAACAACAAAAATCCCTCAAGGGGAAAGTAGCTTGGGTCTTGGTTCTGGGACAGGAGGCTAGGCAGCTGGAGGATCCAGGGAGGGAGACTTGTCCACATTGGTCTCTAAATCCATTAGGGTCGCACCAGACTTGGCAGGAGGAATCTCTGGCTCATCTTCAAAGGTGGAAGCAGGAAAACCTTGTTCTTCTGCCTCCGTCGTCGCCACCATCTTGTAGTTCTCAAATTCCTCCGTCAGATTTCAGGACTTTGTCTCCCCCTTGAGGTAGTCTCTGGCCATCTCCTAGCGGCCAGAGATCTTGGCACCATTAACGGCCATGGTCATCTCCTTCGTAAATGTGGCCACCTTCGCCTTCAGACCAGCAACTTCCTATTCTAGGAGTGTCTTCTCTTCCGTCAAAGAGAGAACCTTCTCTTCTACCTTCTGGTTCTGAGACTCCAACCCACGGACCAGCCCCTTCATCTCCCTCAGCTCCTTCTCCAGGCCAGCAGACATGTCCTTCTCTGCTTTCAGCTTAGCAAGATTGTCTTCCACCTGGGCCTTTCCAGCAAAAACCACATCTGTGGTAATCTGATCCTTAGAATGGGAGAGCGAGGCGGCCAGTTGAAGAATACAGAGAAGGAAGGTTAACAAAAAAAAAAGGACCAAGTATAAGCCATGGGAAATTTTATTACCTTAATCATCCCCTTCTAGACATGATCAAGGATCCCTAGATTATCGGAGCTTGGATGGTTGAAGGGAACTGAAGGGAAGACAGAGCTTTACAGGTGTTGTAGAGCACCGCCGAGATCGCCGGCAGAGGAGGAGGAGACCTTGGCAGGAATACTCTTCTGCTTCTTGGCGGAGGCTAAGGCCCTTTTGATCCCTTTCCTCTTGGACCAAGCAGAATGAGACTCTGAGATCTTCACCACCTTTGGAGTCTTGCTCCCTGATTCCAGCTTAGCCTTCCTCGCTGCCTGAGCCCTCTTAAAATCCTTCAGCTCCTTGGATCCGGATCCTGCGATATTCCCCATAACGTGAAAAGAAGTCAAAAAGAGATAAAATAAGAAGTAAAGAGGAAAGCAGAAAGCAAACCTCTGATGTTGCTTTGCCCTAACGTCTCTTCACTCAACAGAAATGGGATACTCCTTTTTCAATCGGAATCTCCCAAGCCTCTTCAGCACCCTCCTTGCCTTCTTCTGATTTCTCCGCTGGTACCTTAGCAAAAACAAAAGATCACAAGATTAGCACCTGGTCCAAACGCCATAGAAAGGGAAACATCCTAGACCTACCAGTGATCTTCCATAAGGTAGAAAAGCTAGGCGTCAACCCGACTTTCATAAAAAAAATCTTTGCGCCCAGTTCTTAGTAAAGGCGGCTCCCTTCCTCATGCTCTTTTCTAGCTCCTTGAACAGAGGAGCATCAGCCCGAGGGTGGAAGTAGTATATGCCTTCGCCAGGAGATACATAGGAGAAGTAATAAGCATAAAGGAGCTCGTTGATGCCCAGGTCAAGCCCGTGGAAGTTGTTGAGGACCTAAACGGCATTGAGAATCCTCCAGGAAGGTGGATTAAGCTGAGAAGGGCACATACCGAAGTGCTCCGAGACCTTCAACACCAGAGCCGATATCCTACCCTTAACTCCATCCTCGAAGTAACTTTCGTACATCGCAATCTCATCCCATAGATTCTCAAAGCCCTCTCGCTATCTTTGGCCACCCACAATCTTAGACCCTCTTCAAGAGAGTAATGATGCTTCCAAGCTTCAAGAAGCTCGGAGTCGACAGAGGAGAAGGGGCCCACCTTCAAGGAACTAGGACCCACGGCGGTGCGAAGAGGTGTCACGGTGATATCTTGGATCTCCAGGTTCTCTGGAGATCCTTCAACCTACGAAGAGGGACTAGTCCTGATCAGATGCCTTTTTTGTATCGGGCACTGACGGATGAAGAGACTTCCGACGAGAATTCTACGGTGGAGTTGGAAATTGCGACCTGAGAAGATCTGGGTTTTTCATATCTAGGGTTCAAAAAGGGGGTAAGAAACCTAGAAGCTAAGCGGACCCTAAACCCTTAAGATATCCTTTGGATCCTAGTTCAAAAAAAGAAAAAGGAGAAAGAGAAGAAGATTCTAACCTGAGATCTTGAATGGGATAGAGCTCGAATGTGGATTCCAAAAGGAAGCTTTTCGCAAGAAGAAGGAAAGAGAATAGAAAGAAAAGGCAAGAATGACGAAAAGAAATTAAAATGTAGAAGAAGAAAGAAAAGAGGTGAGGCTACCCATACGCGCGTAAGGATGGGATAGCACAGATCTCTGAGCAATCTGTTACTTTTCTTCAAAAATCCTTACGTAACGTAAACATACGGCCGAGATCTTCAAAACAGTTTCCAAGATTATCATCATGCGAGTTTGAAATTCAAAATTCCTAGAGCCAAAAGCAAGAAGTCAGGAAGCAGTAAGGACTTCCTGCAGAAATAGCAACCATAATCAACGATATTCCGGTTGGAAGCAAGCAGACATCTAAGAGGTTCGAAGCAGCATGAATTCATATGAATGAATGGCCAAGCAATGTGTGGCTTCCTGCCAAAGCAATAAGGGAAACATGTTATTCTCCAGCTCCGGGCCGAACCTGCGCAATAAGGGGCAAACTGTTGGGAGTAATTCGAACCTTGGGAATTCCCCCTGGTTTGAATGGAGTACAGCAATAAGACCATAAGGCAGGAGAATGCCCAGAAGCAGGAAGTCAGATGCCCTCACGAAGAAAGAAGCCAGACGTCATAGCAAGGCCAGAGGCCCGAAGCATGCCACCATTATTTAATGTTTATCTTATCTGTTAAATAATTAGATAATCATGTAAACTTATTACATAGATATGATATCTCCTGATTTGGAGGAGATAATGATGAGCTCCATGTGTAAATATAAAACTTGGGGGTTAGAAGAGAGGATCTGGAAAAAAAACCTAAGTCTTAAGAGAATAATACACACAGCTTTTCATCTCCTTAGCTTAGATAGAAACACAAAACTCATACATTCATTGTCTTCTAGCTTTTGTAGTGTTTCCTTGTCTTCTAGCTTCTGTAGTGCTTCTTATAGAACATCCCAAAATCACCCATAACAAAAGCCAACTCATTATAGGTAATAGCAGCCTGAATGGTCTTCCCGTAGATGTGGGAACTCAGGATCTTGGTGGTGTAGCGTAAGACAGGGCTACGGATCCTGTACTTCTTGGCATTCTGCGAAGTGAAACGACATGATGCAATGAAATCCCATAAATCATTAACACAAGGAAGAAGAGGGATCTCATAATGTCTACCTTTAGGGAAACCGAATACGTCACACAACTGGAACAAAGACATGTTGTAGAACCGCTTGTGGACAATGAATGAGAAAGTACCCTCATTTGCAAGGGTATTTTCTGGATCCTGATATTGAAGGCGTGCAGAGGCCATAAACTGGCGGAAAAGATCAGAATAAACATCGTCTTTGAGATCAAAGAGGCTTCCCAAGCCTATCCTCTCAGTCAAAGTGTGAAGTCCCGCGTTGAGTCCTAAAGCAGTTGTAGTGTACCCATCAACGTACTTAGTAGCGGGGATATCGAATGGTGTGGAGCTCCTGGTAGAAGGCTTCGTCATGCTCATCCAATTTTTTGGTGATAGGACAGTTGGCAGGATGCTTCTTTTCGTTCTTACAAGACTTCTTCTTGAAAGTAGGCACACGAGCAGCCGCAGTAGTAGGCTCAGCGGCTGGCACAGAAGCTCGAGACGATGAGCTCGCGTGTGGTCATGTTTGCTTCTTTGTTCTCGTCATCCTACAAAAGAGAAAAACTCAAAAACCAATTAGTTCTAATGGATTACAAAGTCAAACTCTAATCAAATCACTCACCATCTTCACACACGATAGCAATTCATCATTCAAAAACACTCAACGATCAACCAAATGCACAGAAAACTCACGAATTTTCGTTTTCAAGGAGGACCCAAAAATTTGAAATCCTTCAAACAACTTCTTCATGTGGTTTAGCATCAAAAACAAGTGCCCAATAGCAAATATATCAATCAAAATAAATTAAGACCATGAAGAACAAGTTAAAAACCACCAACATAAGAGAATTCGCCGCCGAGAACGGTAAAAATCAAAACTCATCAAATTCGCGCAAATTCATTTCCTAATCCTAGAATCATGATTCCTAAGCATAGTCGCTAAAAGAAATCAACACCAATCATCAAGAATATCAAGGAAACACATGTTTCAGCAATTTTCTCTCTTAACACAAACTCATCAAACCCTCTCATCAAACAATCAATTTGGGGCATAAATTCCAACTAAAACCGTCAACTACATGCATATGAGGCCATAGAACAACCTATTTTGAAGTTTAAACGCATGAATCAAAAACTCCCAAATCCAACCTAAATTTTGAAAATTTTTAAAAGGAAACTGAGAACTCATATCTGCGTTTCTTCGAAAAATGTTGGTACCAACAGAAAATAGCACGAATTCGAGAAAAACCCAAGAATCAAACAATTTGGTTGAGAATTGAGAGAGATATGAGTTTTGAAAGGTACAAGTGTTGACTAAAACTAAACCGGAAAACACCTTTTTCCTTCCGAAATTCCGAAAATTTGCCATGGATCGATCGATCCGAATGTAGTCAATGACACCAAAGGGATATTAAATGAATGTAATTGGGATATGGATGAAATATAATGATTTGAGCCGTTTCAAGGTTCCCTATGAAATGAGGCATGGAATAGAGCTACTACGAAGAAGTTTTGGGGGTTACGAAGGAAACTTCAAGTTCATATTGGTCATGGGTCGATCCATGGCATTCTACCCAAAATCGCCTCTTTTGTGAGGGAATGGATAGATCGATCCTAGTGCAATGGATCGATCGATCCTTTTCACTCTGTCCAGTGACGTCCAAATTTCTTAAATTTCCTGAAACCAATTTCCAAAACACAACTAAAAATCAAAAATAACTAAAAATCCTAAGTAAAAAGAGAGGAAATTACCTAGTGGATTGCCTCCCACTCAGTGCTTGTTTAGAGTCACGAGCCTGACGCGATTAGACGGCGGGTAGATCTGTCAAAGGAATTTGAATTCATTCTTCAGATGGCATGTCTGCAAATTATGGTTTCAGTCGCTGGCCATTCACAATAAATCTCCTTCCATTGTCATCAAGAACTACGGCTCCGTATAATCTCACCTCAACAATTTTGAAAGGTCCCGACCAACGCTACTTGAGCTTTCCTGGAAAAAATTTCAAACGTGAGTTAAACGTGAGCTAAACGTGACTTCACATCTTTGCTTAAAGGCTAGAACGATATGTTGTTGAAATCCTTGCTCTGGACAAGGAGAAGCGTTATTTCTACGACCAAGGGGAACGCTGCTCTTGGAAAATGGAAATCTTCTAGACGATAAACCGAATCTATCAATAGAATGGGAAATTTTTCTATTCTCCAGGAATATCTCATGAATCCCTAGAGATTGACTAGACGTTCTATTGTAAATAATCGAACATAAACTCTAGATTGAACATCACGAAATATCTACTCAAACACACGACTGGAACAATAGGACGACAATAGAAAGTATAATTCTTGCTCTTAATTCATTATAATCGTTGATTTTATTCAATAATCAATAAAGAATACGTTATGATTCTTGCTTTTTGTAGTAGTACAATGATCATCCGCTAAAAATACCCTAAAAATTAGTTCTATTAAGTGTCTACAAGCTTTTTCGTAACTTTTTGGGATTTAACAAACATTTTGCTTCAACGAGCAATCTTGGTTTTAAGTTGCATCATTGTAATCTTGTACCATTGCTCATTACTTGCTAAAGATATCTAACAATATATCTAGAAAAAAATTCTTGAAGAAATTTGTCTATCTTAATTATTTGAATTAGAAAACGTTTATTTATGCATTTTCTTGTCTGATTTCCATATCTATCAATCGTCAAGGTATTATCTAGCTAAAGATAAATCCGAAAATTCCATCTCTGCAGTATTTGCGGTGTTATATTCATTTTATTGTTGGTTGACCTAGAAAAAAAATTCAATTTATTGTGTTACTGTAGAGAAGAAACATTTGCTAATGTCAACTGCCTTTGATGTTTTTAGGTCTTCATATGAACAATGCATGTCTCTTTCAAACCTCTATGGGTATACAAATATTTAATCAAAATGTATTATATATCATGAAAGAGTCATTTCAAATAAGTGACTGCCTATATAAGATTTTATTATTTGGTTGTTGTAATTTCTAACTAGTAGAGTGGTCTAACAAAAAAACATTAAGAAGAGATCGTGAGACACTGCAGATTTTTCTTTGGTTGATAAAACAATTATGTAGAACAAAGTCATGAAATTCACACTTGAGTCAAATAAATAAAACTCAGAATCTTCTTTTGTATTTTGTATAAACTCTTAGTGCGAAGGATGATAATAAAACAAAATATAAACTCAGAGAATGTTTTTTTCTGTCCAAAAGTGTAGAAGTGTGAAAGAGACATATCAACAAACAATATAAAAAAAGGCACTATATGTGATAATAACAACAAACATGTCAACAACAACAGTCTGAAATCTCAAGCAAATTGTTTTGGTTCTCTTGCCTGTCAATTGAATCTTCTACACTTTTTTTTTTATTCATTATGTTTCCATTTAAATAATTTTCCCTCACTTTCTCTGACCTTTCTTTGCTTCATCTTCAAATCTTCCCTCCCCATCTTGTTTAAACAAAGGGGAAAAAAACAAAAGTAAATAAGAAACTTTCTTCTTCAAGATATTTCAAAATCAAAATTTGGTTAAAGGGTCCCATTTTGTTTCTTCTCTCTTCTTGCCTGATTCTTTAATTCTTGATTCCTCATAAAAATTTAATGCTCATCACATGCCTTTTATATGAATCCTCTGATCCTTACAGGCTCCATTGAACAGTTAAATCTTGTGAAAGTTTGATCTTTTTAAACGCACAGAAGAAGATCTCCCAAATGGCAAACAAAATAAGTGAAACATCGTCGAAGATGGATGATTATGAGGTCGTTGAACAGATTGGAAGAGGCGCTTTCGGTTCTGCTTTTCTTGTAATTCACAAGTCCGAGAGACGAAAGTAAGTCAAAAGACAATATTGTTTTTGCAGTTTGTCTTGATTTGTTCTTCTGATTGTGACCAAAATGGTCCAAACCTCTGACTCTTGGCTTGTTTCTTTCTAGGTATGTGGTGAAGAAGATTCGTTTGGCTAAACAAACAGAGAGATGCAAGCTTGCTGCTATCCAAGAGGTTTTAATTACATTAGCAAACTTTCTTTCACTTGTGATCTTGATTATATCCAATGGTTTATCTTGAAATTCTAAATCTGTTTCTTTACTTTTTCATTTTTCTGAATGTAGATGAGTTTGATATCGAAACTGAACAGTCCTTATATTGTGGAGTACAAAGATTCATGGGTTGAAAAGGTTAACGATATTCTTCTTCAAAGCTCATTACATTCTTCTACAGAAAATTCTTATTTCTTTGGCGAATTTCCGGTTGGTTTGATGCAGGATTGTGTATGCATTGTAACTAGTTATTGCGAGGGTGGAGACATGTAAGGAAATCAATTCATATTCCAATTTCTTGGTTATTCTATATATGGTGGTTTTATTTAACTGATTTTGGTAAATGCAGGACTCAAATGATAAAGAAAGCTAGAGGAACATTCGCATCCGAAGAAGTAAGGAATCTCTTTGGTCTAATCTAGTGATGACTTTGATATTGGATTTAAATTAGGATCGTGTCTTCTTCTTGTGTAGATATTGTGCAAGTGGATGGTTCAGCTACTGCTGGCTATAGATTACCTCCACAACAATCGAGTTCTTCACCGTGACCTTAAGGTAACTCCACTTATATTACTCTTTATACTTCTTTTGGTTTAATGGAGCAGAACATCCATTAACATTGCTAGTCCAGTGCTCCAACATATTCCTCACCAAAGAAAACGATATTCGATTAGGTAAAAGATATCCTCTCTTTGCTGCCTCTTAACAAGCTGTTTTAGATCTTGTGTGTTAACATTGTCTTCTTTTTTTTTTCCTATTTTACAGGTGACTTTGGCCTTGCAAAACTTCTAGGCAAAGACGACTTCGCTTGCTCGGTAATGTGTTCATATTCCATTGGATTCATAGCTTTTAGCCGAAGTTATTCTGAATCAATTTTTCTTGTTTTGTAGATGGTGGGGACACCAAACTACATGTGCCCTGAACTTCTTGCAGATATACCTTATGGCTACAAATCTGATATTTGGTCTTTAGGTTTATAATCTCTTTATCAACTTATACTAACTTCTTGCTTCTTTGATTATATTGTTCTTAGTTTCTCATTAAGATTTTGGTTTTACAGGTTGTTGTATGTTTGAAGTAGCTGCACATCAACCTGCCTTCAAGGCTCCTGTAAGAAATATTTCCCATTTCGACGTATTAAAATTTGAATTTCCTTACTTGCTTCTGAAATTTCTTTGTTTTTGAAAACAGGACATGGCAGGACTCATCAACAAGATTAACCGCTCTTCGCTTTCTCCTCTCCCAGTCATGTATTCCTCTTCATTGTAAGTATAAATACACACGTTAACATAAACAGTTTACTAAAGAAAGCTTCAAGTGTTATTGTTATGAAATTTCTAAAACATTTTTGCAGAAAAAGACTAATCAAAAGTATGTTGCGCAAGAACCCTGAACATAGACCAACTGTGAGTGAGTTTCATAGAGTTCAATTCTTTTTCGGATTTTCTTTGGAGGGTTTCTTCTAACTTTTTTTATTTTAATTGTATAATGTTGTTTATAGGCAGCAGAATTGTTAAGACATCCTCATTTACAGCCCTATCTTGCACAATGCCAAAATTTGTCTCTAGTTTTCAAACCGGTTGTGTCCAAATCAGAATACGAAAACAGAACAGGCGAGAGCCGTCTCCCGCCAAGGAAGGGCACTGCCAAAGCCCCAAAAACACCCATTAAACGTAATCAAGCACTAGCAGAAGAAGAAAAGGTAAACAAGAATACAAGTTCTCCTTCAAAAGACAAGGAGGGATCTGCAAAGAACCAAGAGATGTCATTGATTAGCACATTAACGCTACTACGCGAATATCAAAAGAAGAGCCCGAAAAGTGAGGAGAGAGCAGAAGCATTGGAATCTTTATTGGAGCTTTGTGCGGGTTTACTTAGGCAAGAGAAGTTTGATGAGCTAGAAGGAGTCTTGAAACCTTTTGGAGATGAAACAGTTTCATCAAGAGAAACCGCGATTTGGCTTACCAAAAGTCTCATGAATGTAAAGCGAAAGCAAAATGATAATGAAACAAATCCTTAATAAAAACAAGAAGTAACCACAAATTTTCTTGTGTATCAAATCATCAAACGGGGCTAATATAATATGGAATAATGTTTTTATTAGAATCATACTCATACATAATAGTGTAATAACTTACACAATGAGATAATACATTAAAGTGGGAAATTGTCAAAATTAAATTGCAAAGGAACAACAAAAAGAGTTTTTTGTTATATATCGCATAGAAGTCCTCATCCTCAATATGATTGTTTTAGTGCAACAGAAGAGCCAAGAAGGCAGAGAATGATGCAGCAATGATGGAGCCAACCACCGGAAAAGCCATGGTGGAGGAGGAAGCACCTGGTGATAGTGATGGTGATGGTGATGGTGATGGAGACTCCATGGTAGCCGCTGTGGCTGAGCTCACTAGCACCGCCGAGATAAAGACGGCCACAAAGAAGTTGTTGATGTTCCTCATCTCCATTTTTTTTTTCTTTTTTGTGTTTGTTTTTCTTTCTTTTTTTTGGTGTTTTTATTAATGTGATGCTTTGAAGGTGAAGATGGTGAGGGTATTTATACTAAAATAAAAATGTGAAAGGAGAAAAATAGAGTTTCAAGGTCTGCCATTAATAGCAAGACAGAAGAATATTCTAAAATTTTTTTGTTCCTAAATTTAGGAATGAATAATTAGTATCTTTTCCTTGGGTAGTTTGAATAAGTCTTGACATTTTTTATTTAAAAAAAAAAACTCTGAACTGGTGTTATAAAAAGAGATTATTGGTTTGAATTAAAAAAAAAAAGAATATAGTCATTTGTTTACAGATTTCACTGTCTTTACAGATACAAAGAGACTGGTGGTTTCACTCTTTTGAGGAGCCAATTATTGCACTTGAACATCACTAACCTTATATGCTCATTGTCTCAGGCAAACTCAGCTCCAGAAAGTAAAGACTGCAAAATCACAGACAAAGGTAATCATCAATCATCAAACTATATACAACATATTATAAATTTAGAATACATCACACACAATGTTAACCATCAATTTCTTGTCTTCATCTCTACAACCAAAACCATTTTCTAACTACTAGGGATGCAAGTGATATTTCAAAGCCTCAGTTATCGGATTTCGCGTTTTTTACCTTGCAGACATACAGGCCATGCCAACAAACACAGCCTTTACAGCTTGTTTCTGTCCAGCGTAATCAAATGCCAAAGGGAGCATCTCGTGCAACGTTAGGAAAGCCATGATTCCACCAACTGCATCATACAAACAATAGTATTTTGTATTCATTTGTTTCAAGTCCAATGAGTTTACTGTAAAGTACCGGTTTGCTACAAAAGCTCTCTACTTACCTGCTCCCAACAGGCCTTCAAGGATTTCTGGACTTAAGCTGCTTGGGAATAAGTAGGCTGCAATCATTAAGGAAGAAGGATCAAACCACATTTTTGTGATATTCTCTCGAAACTCTCAAGAGAACATGTATTTCTATAGAAGCAGCATCTTCAGCGAAGAAACCAATGCAACTTACCCACTATAATTACACCTAGAGGCTCGGCTAAACCAGAGAGTGTTGCCAATTTGAATGCCTGCCATTTGCTGTTACATGCAGAATATCCATCAGCGATGAATACTACCATAGACTGCATACTTCCTATCCTAATATACAACATGGATAGAAGATCCATATGCAACAGTGTTCTTACCTCTCTGTTGCAAAATAAATTGGAAGTGCGACCGCAACACCCTGAAAATAACACAATGGAGCAGCAAGAGAAGTATGTCAAATCAGAGAGATGAACAATTAAGTTGTTTATCATTTTTAAGGTTAGTATATAGTGAAAAACAGAGAGTCAAACAGGAAACACGGCCAAAAAAAAAAGACATGATATTCTTTCTGGGTTTCTTTTAACAAGATGAGCTTGGTAAGTCGGAAACTATGCCAGCCTTCCAAAAAAATTAATGGTTACAGAATCTGTACCTCGGGAATGTTGTGTAAAGCGATTGCCAAAGCAAGGTTAACACCAACTCGCATGCCCTGTGAAGTATAATCCAACAGAGCAAAGACTGATATTAATATGTTGATGACTGAGATCGTCAGAGCACAGAGAGACAACAGTTGGTCAGAATGAATTCTCTCTGAAATTTAATGTTCATCAAGTCCCCAAATACTCACCTTAATTGATCCAAGAAATACGGCCATCCCTTCTGGAAAATTGTGCAAGCTTATGCCTATAGTCCAAAGCGAAAAAGATGAGAAATACATGAAGAGTTTAGATAAAAATTTAAGCTATAACATTAACATCATAATCATGAAAAATTTAGAAATCCAAGGAACATGATACTTTCCGATAGAACAAACACACAGATCATTAGAACTTTCTCATTATTGTTGGTGTATTATATTGACCAGTTTTTAAATATGAGGAGTTCAAAGTTACAAGTCCACATTGATGCAATGATTTTGAGGTGTCACTGTAGGAAAATATACCCAACAAATCACCGATCAAGCTAAATGCACCCAAAACTTGGGTAAAACAAGATAAAAAAATGGAAGTAAAAGCTAGTATACCGATTGCTGTAATGATTCCACTATATAAGACTTGCCGGCGATGCTTCTTCACCATATCCTTACCTCCCTCGTCTCCACTTTTCTGTTATCAACAAATATACCAGACATCATACAATAGAACCACGACATTTTTGAGCAGAAAGCCTACTGTTAAGAAAAACACTCTTGCCTTTCTTCTCTTCACGTCAGTAGAAGGACCAAGTGTTGGTTCGGGTATGAATTTGGCAATACACGCAAAGAATATCACACCGCCAAAAAACTACATTACTAGAAAACTATATTACTTTCAGTGTGAAAATATATATTATATGCATAACAAAACCAGTAAGGTACAAGATGGACAGAAGTACTGACCCATAGATTGCCTTTTAAGAATCCAATAGAGTTGATTGCATTATGAGCCAAATCCAGAAACGAAATGCTCAACATCAGACCTGAAGCAAAACCCTGTAGAAAAGACTGAATATCATCAGATCATCAACCTACAATACAGATCAAATAAAGCGTGAAAGATGTCTAGCAACCTATAAAACTTAAGAGCAAGAACAAATAGCAATG
Organism: Anastatica hierochuntica; assembly: GCA_900406275.1. Lineage (NCBI taxonomy): Eukaryota > Viridiplantae > Streptophyta > Magnoliopsida > Brassicales > Brassicaceae > Anastatica > Anastatica hierochuntica. The sequence goes on along the minus strand of OVAN01002117.1, from coordinate 19,024 downwards.
ATGACAAAACAAAATGAGAATGTATCAATTAATGAACTCCACCAATGACTCTATTAAGGAACCCTGCTTTTCAGAAATATGAGCAATGTTACAAAACTGTAAGCCTCATGTATGATATTTGAGAGGATAGGTAATACATATTGGGACTTTATAATGGAAACTAGATCTATCAACCGTCACCTGTAGAAGTCCAAGCATCTTCATATTAGGAGTCTCACTAAGAACTACGAAAAGGGCACCTACAAAAGTAACATGAAATTTTATAAGAAATTCATCAAACATGGAGCCAAGAAACTTGAATTTCAGATATAAGAATCCACAATTCCATCTGTCTCGAGAGAAAAACCCAAAATCATGTAAACCCACCTAAAGAAGTACTCAATCCCCCAACGAGGGATAGTCCAAGCGCCACGAGCATCTGAGAATCCATAGATTTTAAGCTAAGGATTGTCGCTTCAAGTGAATTCGGAAGTCGGAGAGGAACGAAGAAACGTATATAAAGAGGGAGGAGAATATCTGAAACCCAAGGCAAGAGATGGGAAGAAGGAAACACAAAACCCTAATCCATAGCTTTAAGTAACTGAGAGCATATTATTTGCTCTCACCTTTGCGTGCGTCTCGTTTTCTACCAAACTTTTTCTTTCCATCATCCTTCTCGTGTCCATGTCCCTGCTTTCTCTTCACCCGAATTTATCTCGGGTCGGTAATAACCCGACGCATCATCTCCAAGCGGGTTACCCAATTTTTTCCTTTCATTTTTTTGCCTTCAATTTTTGAGAATAATAGTTGTATTACTGTTCTCAATTCGTCATGTACTACCTGACTATCCATTTGGGTTTGTCCAATCGTCAGCTTATGGCTCTCGAATTGGATTCGTCTAATCGTCGGTTTGTGATTTCGAAGTTGATTTGTTTAACCATCGGTTTTGTATCCATCTTTGATGTTTTCAGTAAAATAATAAGTTAGATGAAAAATAGTAGTATCTACACTACTATGAACAAGCTTGAAACAAATAGAGTAGTAACTATAACCAAATTATTTTGTAGTTTGTGTTTGTTCTATTTAACTCCTTTGCCACAGAATTCGTCTCATTGTTCTTTTCTCTCCTAATGTACCTAACGAGGAAATGAAAAGATTGTTGTGAGAGACATTTTAATGTCAGAGTTAAGCAAATATCATATATATGTTGTCATGGTTTTGAAATAGAGTTGGCTTTATCATTTGCAACAAAGAATATATCTGTAACATCCTGAAACCCGGTTCGCTTCAAACCAAAGGAATTAGTTTAGAAAAACCGAAAACCCTAGGTCAACCTGTGTCTCTTTCTCCCTATTTAAATCCGCAACCACCTCGAAAAGCGCATCACCTCGAATTTTGTAGTGAAACTCTGTCGAATTTCCGCGAAAAACCGAAAACCGAACCACCCGAGCCATCATCGCTTCCCGAGCCTGCGCCATCACCGTTCCGTGAGTCGTCGTCCATTCTCGAGCCGCCAACGTCGTCGGATCCACCGCCGCAGCCTCACCAGCCGCCGATCCGAGCCCTTGCCGCGATCGCCGAGCCTCCAGCGCCTTTCTCCGCCGCCGATCGTGACTCCCAGCCACCGTCGACCACTCTTCGAGCCCCACAGCCGCATACCGCAGCCTCCGAATCGTCAAAACCGCACCGCAAGCCTGATCTCAGCCGATCCGAGCATCTCTCGATCGTCTCTGACAAAACCCGAGCCTCCCAGCCATCACCCGAGCCCAACCGAACCTTTGCCGAGCCGTCTCTCCGTCGCTCGAGTCGCACCGTGAACCCAAGCCGCCGTGCCCGTGAATCCGCGACTCTACCGCGGCGATTCCGACGTTTGTGAGATAGTTTCGCGCTCCGAATCCCGTTGTTTCCTTTTCTGCGTTTTTGTAGTTGTTCCCGTAGGATCTAGATCGTTTCCGTAGTTTTTCTATGCTCGGTTTTAAGAGTTTCCATTATGGAAACTTTCCATTTTTGGAAAGTTTCCTTTTCAGGAAGGTATCTATTTTGGGAAGGTTTTCCGATTTAGAAAGTTTCTATTTTTAGAAAGTTTCCATTTATGGCAGGATTCAATAAATGGAAAGTTTCCTTTTTAGGCAGGTATCAGACTAAGGTCTAATCTGAATTCCTTCTTGGTTCAGGTCCAGAAGTTCACTAGCTATTCCGAAAGTCATCCGCGCCCAGTCTCCGCGTCTGCAGTTGTCAAGGTGAGGCGCTATTCCCGTAGCTATTCCCCCGTAAAACTACCTTAGGATGTTTTCATTGCTAGCATAGGGTTAACGCGTCTTGATTGCTAGTCCTGTTTGAGAGTCGAGTGAGTCTGCTTGATGATTGAAATGTAGGTCTAGGAAATTGAATTAATGTTTAGGGTGTGATGATCTGAGATTGGAAATGTGATGATGTGGATGTTTTCGCCCCCAGAGAAGTGAAAGAAAGTCCTGAGTCCACACAAACCGGAGAGTTGGAGAGTGAGATAGTCGGTCACTGTGGTGGTTGCTGGTAGGTTAAGGCGTTTTGGAGAAAACCGGGGGTTTTGTCTAGGGCATCTTTGTATGTCATGTTTGATTTTGACGCAATAGGTATCTGTTTGGTGCTAATTCTATGTTATCTGTGAATGCATGTTAAGTCCGTTTCGCGGTGTTGCATGTCTAGCAATTCCATGTCTCACTGGATGATTCCCCTGTCACTCACATTCTCTTTTCCCTCGTCCCTCCCCCTTTTTGTCCCTGCAGATGAGTATGACGAGCAGCTGGACGGATGGTGATGGAAACTGTGTTATTCGTTTTCGGGACCGGGTTTTCCTTAAATTGTTTTCTATGGTTTTGACTTGGTTTTAGTTCTTTTAGACTTGTTTATGTTTTCTTTTGTGTGGGTGAGAAGACTCTATTCACATATGGAGCTCTGCCTAGCAATAAGATGAATTTATCTTTATGATGGATAATTAGACTCGTATTTTGGAATAAGATCTTTATTAGAAATACTCTGGGAGATTGATTGTGAAGTTGGAGTTAGTTAGGGAAGATAACAAATCTGGGAGGGACCTTGGCCAGGTGAACCGGAGTGTTACAATATCTCTTGGTTGCCTCCATTTAATGTAAAGTTGTAATAGTCCAACTTTCTCATTTGCACCACAATTTTTTGGAGAGCTAATGCCTCTGCTTCAAGCACCCTGCTTATAGGGTCAATATATATTGAACCATGCACTAAAAGATTACTTTCCCGTGAGACAAGCAACCAACTTGTACTTGCTTTTGCATCACTAGAAACTTAGGATGCATTTACATAGCATTGTATATAAGATGTGTCAAGATGAGATTTTAGTTGTCTCTTTGATCTTTCCTTCAAACAAACTCTGAAGCTTTCGATACTATCTCTCGCATGGTATACATCTTTCAGTCTATTTCTTTCCATATGGGCATTGATCTATTTCTATACATCTCCAAGAGATTTGCTTATCACATATGCTATTGGCATTCTTTCATTTTGAAAAATAAGATAGATTTCTCGTTTTCTAGATTTCAAACAATGATTGATGTCACATTATTACAATTTCTTTGATATTTTGTTGTTAAAATTAACACACATGCTACATTGTGAAGTAATGAGTTTTGAAGCAACGACTGAAGGTGTCTGCATTGGTGTCATTCTCCATATTTCATTTGCTATTTTGCAATGAAAAAGCATGTGTTCCTCTCTAAAATTTACAGTTAGTATCTCTCAACCAATTTTAATTTTAGTGAGTTTTAACAATAATCAAAAATTAAAAATTCAAAACCAAAAGAAAACGACTCGGACCAACATATTTTCCATGTCTCATTTTGACTTTCTCAATACACCAATCCACCTCGCAAAAAAATCATCGTAAATTTAGTACAAAAATTTTAAATGCAGATGTTAACTCGCCCATGTGACATGGAAGAGGACGATAATCACGACACAAAGAATAATACATCGAAATATGATGAAAGCTAACAAAATAACATGAGCACTACCCCAAAAACGGTTAAACGCACCGAATAATATATCTAAAATCATGAACATGATTAGATAAGTAAATGGTTTTTTGACAAAAAAATATAAATCGGAAATTCAAGATGAAAAAATTGATGGTGAAATCGCTCATATAACCGTGAAATATGATTAAACTATCAAAATAATATATCTAAAACCACCAATATGATTAGATAAATACCAATGTTTTTTTCTTATTTCTAAACATCAGAATTTCTAGTAGGATTAGTTTACACATTTACGCAAGCAAGACCCTTTTTAAAGCGGATAATCATCGAGAGCAGTATAAACGCGACACATAAGCCAATAACAATTTTTCTTTGAAAAATTATAAAATAGACGAGCTCCTGAATCATGACATGTCACCAACAAATTATGCGAAGTCGTCATGTCACAAACTGACTTCTCATATATTATATATCAAGATTAAACTATACAATATAAAGACAAATATATATATATATATATAGATGAATAGATAGATAAATAAATAGGCGCAAATAGTGAAATAGAGGCAGAAAATATCTTGGATCTCTTGGCAGAAGATAACCAAGTCTAAAAAGAATGGAGGACTTGGAATAAGAGATCTCTCACATTTCAACAGAGCCCTCGTAGTAAAACAGATATGGAGGATGTTAAAGTACCCTGACTCACTCTTGACAAGAGTTTTTAAGGCTAAGTATTTCCCTAAGGATACACTATTTGAAGCCAAATCAGGAGTCAAAACCTCTTATGCATGGAAAAGTATAACTCAATCCATAGGCCTAGTGGTTTCAAGAATTAGAAGAGTAGTTGGAGATGGACATGATATCGAGAATTTTAAAGATAACTGGCTTTTGTCAAATCCACCAAGGCCAGCAAGGGTACTTGGCAATACTATACCAGTCAACACTAGAGTTTCTGAACTTTTTGCAGAAGGTGAACAAAGATAGGACGAGGAGAAGCTTAGAAGAATTATTCATCCGCAAGGTATCCCAGAAATCAAGAAATTCAGGCCAAGCTTAACTGCTCAAGACAAAATGGTATGGGCTTTAAGTAAAAGTGGTGAGTATAATGTCAAAACAGGATATCATTACATCCACAAGAATCAGATGTTGAACCAACAACCTGGAAATGGTAATTTAGACTTCACTAAACTTTGGAAAATAAATGTGGTTCCAAAGGTCAAAATGTTTTGATGGAGGGAAATTCAAGATGGTTTGCCAGTTGGAGAATCACTAAGAAGGAGAAAGCTAATAACATACGCCCAATGTCCTTTATGTGGAGAAGCAGAGGAGACTATTTAACATCTTCTATTCCAGTGCAGAATCTCCAAGGAAATTTGGGAGTTGGCTCCATTCACTAACAAACAAGGTGAGCACTTTGCTCAGAATCCACTAGATTTGGACATAAAATGGATCCTAGATTCTGCTCCTCAGGGTCATAGCCATGAAAGGAATCTAGCTGCGTATTTAGGTTAGCGTATTTGAAAAATGAGGAACCATTTAGTATTCAGGAATGAAAGAGCCCCAATATCCCTAGTTATAAGTCGGACAATAGATGATATATGTGAGTGGAAAATGACTGATGGGAGAGAGAAGGAACTTTAAGCCTAGATGCGCAAATGAATGGGTCACACATGCTTTGTTATGTTGACTCTTCTTGGGTTTCTAGTTCAGACAGGCTGGTTTAAATTGATTCCTAACATCTCCTCAAGGAAAGCCTATGATGCAGGGTTCTTTGAGTATTCGCCCTATAAATAGTGCAAAGGAGGTTGAAGCATTAACTTTAAGAAATTTGTTATGCAAATGATAAGATTAGGATACAACAATGTTATGTTCATGAGTTATGTTCATGAGTGACAATCAATGCATCTAGAATATGCTTTAGAGATGGGAAAATATGAACTCAAACCAAATAGAAAATTTGGATAATGTTATGACTTTCATTACTGATATCAAGAACCTCTCAATCCACTCATGTTCTTATCATTTTAGGTTCATAAGAAGAGATAAAAACAAAGAAACAGATGTTTTAGCTAAAGAAGCAAAAAGGACTAATGCTCAATATAAAATCAAGATATTAATGTAATTTAACTTTAGTCCTCATTGTTGTATCTCTTTTTGCACTATTTACGGTCTACCAAACTCCGTATCTTTAAAATCAATGAAAAGTTTGTTGACAAAAAAAAAGATAGGCGCTAAAATTTATTTTCGTGGTTCAAGCTATCATGGTCGATTCACAACTTTGAAATCCATTGAAAACGGCATACATGAATTTCCTCTGATCATAACCCAACTGTGTGGACTTAGAATTTATTCACCACTTTATTGTCTCCTTCAAAAGTGATGTTTGGATATATAAGTACCTTTGTATCTAACTATCTATACATGTTGGAATTTGTATGTCTATAATGTTCCAGCTCAGTTTCCACCAATATAATATTATATTTTGTTTGCTTTAGTATAAAATCTATACCTCTCTAATGGCTTACTTTTGGTAGTTATATTTTCACCGCATTTTTCTTTCGTAATGTCAAACAATTTTAACGTGCATGAGTACACTAATACGGGAAGTTGGCCGACTCTGTCAATAACTATCGCTACCGTAATTTTATATACATAAATTTTAAGAGTATGTAAATCCTACACAAACTATGATAAATTTTGAAATACTTACATAAACTATTAAAAACGGTAAAAACCTACATTGACCCGATTTTCGATAGTTGACCGTAACGAAATGCTGAGTTGACTACCATATTGGTTTTTTGTTATGAGGTATTCCAGATTGAAATATATTATTTTACGGTTCACATCATTGTATGTTTCCTTCGACCTAGTGACCAAGATGCTTTGATATAGTTGCTCATCTAGCTGATAGAGCCGTGTTCGAATCATTTAGACGGAGTTTTGAATTATTTAAAAACATAATCATGTTGAGTCGAACTCGGGACCAACACTTCCCGGGTTCAATCTAAAATCTGAAAGTATATGAACATTATATATAGATATATATGTCATATGTATATGTATATAACTATATATATACACATACGTGAATACCTAATTGGTTTGGATATAAGGTTTTTCAATTTTTTGCAGTTTTCGGGTTTTCAGTTTATCATTTTTTTTTTGAAAATCGATCTGAATCTGAATGGATCCAAACTGAACAGATTCAAAGATCCACTTGAGACCAATTAGGTTCATGTATACCCCTACTCGAAACCCAAATAAGCTGACCTCAATTGAGAATCGGGTTACGAAATTAGAGATTTGTTGCTTATATTTTTTTATTGAGGTCAAGATTAATTATAGAACATTGTAGTGGTATAGCGGTTTCTCCTTCCTCTCCAGAAGCTCCATGTTAGGGATTTGGGTTTCGCAAAACAAAAAAGCGACGTGGAAGCCAACCCAGCATTTCGTTAGCTAGCGGTCAACTAACGAAATGGGGTCAATACAAATTTTCACCGTTCTGATAGTTTATGTAGGTAATTCAAACTTTATAAATGTAACTATAGTTGGTGCAGGAATCGGACATCTTTCCCCATTAGTTGACATGGAATTTTGTAGATTGATTTCCATATATCTACGAGTAAGAAAAGAACCTTTTTGCGCGACGAATAGAACTTATGATAAATTAATAATATGAAATAAGACATGTTCTAATGACGCACGTTTGACTAAAAGACCACAAATTAGCAAAGCTTCTCTGCTAGTCCCACCAAAAAAAAAAGAACAAAACACGATCATTCTTGCTGCTCAACATCAGAAGCAGCCTCTTCCTCCTCATGATCACCAAAGCAATCCATACCAAAACAAGGGACATGACCATTCCCAAAGGCCTTGACGTGGTCCTTGAGCGACCTCTTGTGCTTGAAGTCCGAGCCACATGAGCAATACCAAAGCTTCCCACAGTTCTTCTCGTGCGTCCTCCAGTCTCCTTTCACGGCAAAGGCCTTCCCACACCTACGACAAGCAAAGGGCCTCACCCCGTGTTTCCGCTTGTAATGTGTCTGAAGCGTACGGAAGTCCTTGAGCGGCCTTGCCCTCGGATGCTCTATGTTGTTCTTGCAGCCCGGTGCGCAACAGTAGCAAGGCAGCCTCAGCATTGCTGTTGGTTGTGTTCCTCTCAGTGACTCTGGTCCTTTTCTGTATTGTGAGCCATGTCCCCACATGTGCATCTAAATACATTTCATCCATAAAGTTAAAACATGTGTAAAGTTTATGACTTCATGTTATTCGCATAGGCTTAACCATATATATATTGTGTTTTTCTAAATAAAAAAGTTTTAAGACCAAATTAATCCAATATATAATCTGAAAACAATTAACTGGTCACATCAAAAATATGCATGTACAATGAGTCAATGCCTTAAATCTATGGAATAGCGTAATATATTATGTAAAGTTCATATAGTTTCAGATATGTATACGGGATCATTCTTGCAATTCTATAGAGACATTATTGTATATATATTCTTTGTATAGTCTTTTACAGCTAAATGAATCATATTAGTACATAATTCTCTTGTATAACAATGGTATAGTGTGGATGAGATCAAGATCTTAACCTGTATGATTATTTTTAGGGCTGCTAGCAATAAAGGTTATAGAAACTATGTATGTAATGTGGAGGCAGAAAGAGAAGAAAATAATCTGCAAGACATTTAGCTTCCTCTTTTTCTTTTACTTTTTAGGGTAATGAGTGTTGAGTAGTAGAACTGCGCAAAAATCAAGAGATAACAAAAATGGAAAAAGAAGGCTAATCATATTCTAGGGTTGGTCTGAAAAAGACTGTTGGTTAAAGAAGATCTTCTTCTTGATTTTAAACCCCTTGAATTGATTGATTTTAGTTGATCTTCTCATCGCTATCAATCAATGTACAGTTGATGACTTGTACCATCATATGAAAAGTTATTCTCGACTTATACTAGTAACAATTATTATGAAAAATGAGTCGTAGTGCGTGCTAAAGATTTTATCATGATGAAGATTTGAGAAAAGTCATTAACAAAAACTAATATTTTATAAGAAAAAGTAAGATCCATTTCTAATAACAAAATAGTCAAATCCTGAAAATCATTAAATCTAGGGAAAGTAGAGTTAGGTTTATTGAACATATCTTTACCTGCATGTTGTTGTATCTGTTGAAGGTCTTGAAGCATAGAGGACAAGAGAACTGTGTAGGACCCATCAGAATCTGAGAAGGAGTAGGGATCCAATAGTTGTGATGATGATGATGATGATGATCACCACCCCTTAGCGTATCACCATGACCGTCATCATGAGATGCAAGTATTACTTCTACTCCTTGAACTTGATTATGATCGTCATGATCATGCTCTTGGTCATCGGTGGAATCAACGACCACATTGCTGCTGCTGCTTCCACTACCACCGACATTCGGTAACCCCAGATGAAGATCCACGGTTACATCATGAGGATGAGTTTCTTTGCATTGATCAAGATCAGGGAAATTTGAATTAGAAGAAGTGTATGTCGTCTCCATGAAAGAGTACTCATGAGGATGAACAATTGATTCATGATGCTTATGAATGGGGCTTAAGGTAAGAAGAGGAAGAGCTTCTCTAAGTGGAGGAGAGCCAGGTGAAGAAGTAGAATTAGGGTTTGTGGTATGGTGAGGGTAATAGAAGGTGCCGTGTGAAACAGAAGTAGAATAGTTGAAGTTATAGTCATAGTAGTCGACACATCCATTGTTGAAGGTACAAGCTGGATCAGACATAACTTTGAGGAGAAGACAGAGAGAGAGAGAGAGTAAGTATTAGGCACTATATCTCTAGCTGATGTAGTTTGTGTTAAGAGAGGAAAAGCTAGATATGCATGTATACATCAATCTGTAGTGGTGTATATACATTACCTATACGTGTGTATATATAAGGTTTGCGATGTGACAAAGCGGTGGAAATAGCTTATAATAATTGATAGAAAAAGGATACGGAGAAGATAGTAGAGAGAAAAGAAACAAGGAGAAATGTTTGGAGAAGAGAAACGGAAACTTGCACTGGTCTTGGGACTCAAAGTGCACGCATGTTTTAATTAAAAAAATAAAGCTTAAGTTATTAAAATCTTATGAAACAACCATATAACCAATTTAAGTGTATTATTGAAACTTTCTTGTCACAAAGGAGTTAAAAACCCATTGTGTAGTTTTATTGGTGTCTTTCCAAAATCCCCATCAAGACCACACGTTCAGATTATGATATTGGCAAGAAGACAAATTTACATGTTTGGTCGCCAATATTGAATAACCGGAACAAAAGCTCTAAATTTCTTCCTAATATAAAAGGATCAGGGTTAAATCATCAATACGTTATTAGAGATATATTTAATCATCATATGAAAATCAATTTACATATACGTAGTTGTTAGACTATAAAAATGATTTAATACGCAGGATGAAGTGATTAGTGTCAATGTTTTTTTTTTTAAAAAAAACTTATCGTTAATTTGCAAAAGATATTACGTAGTGTTTTGAACTTACTTGATCATAGATTGATTACAACATGTTTTTAGGTCAAATGTTATATAGTTCATATGTATAGTTGTTGGTTTGATTAGTAGTTTTAGTTTTAAATACCGATAAAAGCATGAATACCTAAGCAAAATGAAATAGTCCATCAGACAGACAGAGTATGGAAAGGATCAAATAAAAAAGGACAAGATCGGGAATCAAGGATAAAAGTTTGTCTCCTTTAATGTCTAACAGTGAATTACAAAATGTATGCAGAGAGGGAGAGAGAGATAAGAAGTATAGAATCAAGAGTTGATAAAAAAAACACATTGGTTTTGTGAGGGAGATTGATCGCGTTGGAAAAAGAGACGGTCGTGATCTAAGACAGCACTTGCGTTGGTGGTCTCATCTCTATGTCGGCTAGGCTTCAGAAACACAATACTTGGGAACCGCATTTTTTTTTTTTTTTAACTAATTGACATAACTTCTAGTGGTAATCAACTTAAACTTTACAACATGAATATATGTATGGTTAGTAATTTTTTAACCACCCATTAACTAAAAAGTGATTAAATCAAAATACATTTAAGTAATTTTTTTGTCGCTCATATAACAACTTTCAATACTAATGTTATAATTTATTGAAAGATTTGAAAATTTAATTTACTTTTTGTTCATTTAATTCCTCTCTAAAATAAACAAATAAACATTGAACCAGTGACGTTAAAAAAAAAAACATTGAACCACTTTAACTCACTTGCAAAATACTCCTTCTAAATAAAATTTTTTTTAATCCACTTACCAAACAATAAATTATTCAATTTATACTATTATATTCAATATTAAGCAAATTAAGAAATCTTCTTTCATATGTTCAATTTTTCAATTTATAATAAGAATATTTTCATATTTTCGATTCTTTTTAAATAAAATTAAATAATATAGGCGACTTAAATAATTAGAATATATATTATTAATTTTTAAAATTTTTTTGGTCTGAATATAATCAAAATTAATGATGACCAAACTAATAATATAAACAATAAATCCGATTACAACATAAAAATTTCTTAAGGTATTAGAAATAATATATTTACACTTTTATGTTTTATATTTTTTGAAATTTACGTATTAACAATTGTAATCACGCTCTTACGTTTTACCGTTATTCCGATTTACATATTCGCAATTATAAATTTTTAAACTTTATTTAAATTATCAATCAAATAATAGTATTGTATAATTTGCAGATATTTGTATATACATTTTTGAAATCATAAATTCATAATGTCTTAATTTTTCATATAATTTGAACAATTAAATTAAAAATTATATTTTTATTTATGGTAAAAGTAATATATTAAGATTTGATTGACTTTCCATATACATATGATATTGACTTTAACATTAATTGTTGTAGACAATTTTCTATATTCAGTTAGAAAATAATGATGATGGAAAACTTGTTATAAAGTAGATAATAGCATATAATGTATTAAGGATGGACATTCGGTTCTTCAGTTTGGTTTGGTTCGATTAATTCAGTTTTCGGTTAATTCAGTTCCTAAATTTTGGAACCATATCAGAATCGAAAGGTTTTCGGTTCGGTCTTGTTTGGTTCTGGTTCTAGTTCTGGTTCTGGTTCGGTTCCAAATGAAAAAGTAACCATTTGGATATAAAGTTTTGGGTAATTTTGGATATTTTCGGTTATTTATACATATTTTCGGGTATTTTCCAATATTTTAAGTATTTTAAAGTATTTTTGGCTAATTTTAAATATTTCGGTTCTTTTTGGTTACCCGAAATATTTCGGTTCGGTTCCGGTTCTTTCGGTTCTCAAAAATTGGAGTCGTTTGGGTATTTTCTTCATTTTTTCGTTTCAGTTCGATTTCGGTTATTGGTTTTTCGGTTTGATTTATCGGTTCCGGTTAATTTAACTAGCCCTATAATGTATAATTGTATTATAATTATTTAAATCCATTTATTCCCACAAGAGCCCTTCTGTTCCATCAAAAAAACAAAATGTGTGTTTGCTTTTCACAATTTCTCAGATTGTTTCCCTTGGCCTTAACAAAAAATTAACTCTTTATGCTTTACTTCAATGAACTCTTATTGCATTAAAGTACACTATGCAGCTCGTTTCTGATGTATCTCCTTGGTCCATCACCTTAGCATATATATGAATTGATAAACAATAAGAACATTGCACTCTAATCTATTCTTCTTTAGATATTGCAAAAGCTTTTGATAAACTGGAGTGGGGGTTTCTTGAGTATATGCTAAAATCATTGGAATTTGCAGATATATGGATTCAATGGGTTATGAAATGTGTAAGATCGGCTACCTATTCAGTATTAATAAATGGTTCTCCAGTAGGACATATTATTCCAAAAAGAGGCATAAGGCAAGACGATCCTATCTCACCTTATCTATACCTTATATGTACAGAAGGTCACTCCAATCTATTAAAAAAATTTAGCTAGAAGAGGATATATTCATGGTCTAAAAGCAGGAAGAAGTGGTCCTTCAATAACTCATATGCTTTTTGCTGATGACTCACTTTTATTCTGCAGAGCAAATGAAGAGGAATGCTCAACAATCATCAATGCCCTCTCATTTTATGGAAGCTTATCAGGTCAGAAAGTAAATTTTGCTAAACCCGCCTTGACATTTAGTAAGAATACGCCATTGGAAATACAGGAAAAGATACAAAATATTACCACAATAACAAAAAAGGGGGTTGTGGGAAGTATTTGAGTTTGCCAGAATTAATTAGAAAGAATATATCCTCCTCTTTTTCATATATAAAGGAAAAGGTAGAAGAAAGGATACATAATTGGTATACAAAAATGTTATCTCCAGCAGGAAAAGATATACTAATAAGAGCAGTAGCAACAACAATACCAAATTATGCTATGAAATGTTTCATTCTACCTGTGAAATTAACTAAATAAATGACCCAAATTATCCGTAAATTCTGGTAGGAGTCAACTAAAGACAAACATAAGATACCATGGATAGCTTGGGATACCATTACCAAATCTAAACGAAGTGGTGGCTTAGGATACAAAGATCTAAGGCATTTTAACAAAACCCTAATAGCGAAACAAGTTTGTAGGATACTAAATCACCCCAACTCTCTACTAGCAAAAATCTATAAATCAAAATACTTCCCTAAAACGTCATTTTTAGATGCAGGAGTATGCTTAAAGTCATCATATGCTTAGAAAAGTTTATGCCAAGGAATGGATATTATCAAAGCTGGATCAAGGTGTGTAATAGGAAATGGGGACAACATCAGAGTATGGAAGGAAAATTGGATTCTTGATACACCTCCATGACCAGCAAAACCGAATAATCTACCCCAAAATCCAGACTTGAAAGTGGCAGAACTGATAACTAGTGAAGGAAATACAAGATTTTGGAATGAATACAAGCTGAATGAATTAATAGATTCCCAAGACCATTGGCGTATTAAGCTCATTAGATTAGGTATGAGCAACAACATAGATAAGGTGGAATGGCTACATACGAAGAATGGTGAATATACAGCTAAAACCGGCTATCACTTTAGTCATAATGGTCTCACACACTCAAGGTCTCAACCAAGCTTCCCTTATGCCAAAATTTGGAAGATACCAGCAGCACCTAAAATTAAAATATTTTGGTGGAAAGTTGCTCAAAAGGGGCTGTCTACATGATTTGCTTTTAAAAGCAGAGGGCTAAGAATTGATCCAACATTTCACATGTGTGGTGAAGAAGAGGAAACAATTCAACATCTTTTATTTCAATGCAGAGTTTCCAAGGAAGTTTGGAATATGGCACCAATAGACAAACCACCAGGTGACCTCTTTCCTTATAGCTCTTTAGAACAAAATTTAAGTTGGGTGCTAAACTCATCAAATGAATACGAAGGACAAAAGATGAATCTACCGGTATATATAGGATGGATATTGTGGAAAAAAGGAATAATCTCTTATTTAAGAATGAGAAATTTAGTATCCCTGAAGTCATAAATAAGGCATGGTTAGATATGCAAGAATAGATGATGGCAAATAAAGTTGGAATAGAAATGAATCAAGGGAAAGAATCAGATGAAAGTCCCAGAGAAAGGGAAGAAGCTACATGGCCAGATACTAACTTGGAAAAATATCCAGTTAGTCTCTCAGATTTCCATAGGTTTGGCTCCTACATGACTTTTCATGTAGATGCCTCTTGGTTGTCTGAAAAAGATATTGCTGGTATCGGGTTGCTTCTTAAAGATAACCAAAGGAAACCAATGATACAGGGTTTTTCGGCATTAGAACCCATTGGAAGTGCGTTAGAAGCAGAGGCTTTCGCATTAAAAGAGGCAATAATTTCGTTGAGAAGATTGGGCTACAACCAGGTAATTTTCAAAGGAGACAACCAGGTTTTGTATTTGCATTTACAAAAACAAAATGTCAGATCAAATCTACCAATACAAAGCTCGATCTGACATCTCAGATATCGAAAGTCTCATATCACAAGCTAATGAGTTCTATATCCAACACATAAGTAGAAATGAAAACAATAAAGCATATTTCTTAGCAAAGGAAGCACGAATAAAGAATTCCAAATACAAGCTCACTTGGCTCCAATAACGTTTTGTGGAAAATAGAAAAAATAGAACAAAATTTAAAGAGCTTGTAATCATATTGAAGTTTTATTACTTTGTATCAAAATCCTGTATCACAATTTCTTTTAATTAATAAAATCCAGTTGAAAAAAAAATCTATTCTTCTTTACATATTCCAGAATGCAACTATAAGCTCTTTATGCAACCGAGAACTTCAAAGATTCACATGAATCGAAATGTTCTTTTTCAAACTGATGTATTTAACTGAACCCGCTCAAATCTTACCTATAATTTGAAAAGCTTCACATCAATTGCCTTGGTTCTAACAGTTAACTCTGCCATGTCCTTAACTCACTTCATATGTACTTCCGTCCCTTGAATTTCAGCCTATAACCTGATCCAAGCATACAATTATCCATCGATTCAACCTCCTAAGGCATCCCCTAAGAACAAAAATCTTTAATTTTTTTCATTGTCGTTCTTCCAACTAGGTCTTGAACACAAATTGCAGGATACTTTAAACAAATCACATTGAAAACCAAACGAATCCATTATGCAACAAGCAAAAGACCGTAGCTTCTTTTATGTTATACCCTACATACATTCCATTTATTCTTTCAATACTTTAACTCCTCTGGATACACAGACCGTGAGAAACCAGGAACATCAATACAGATTACCACTTTGACACTTCTCGATTGCAGCAGAAAATGAACCAATTTTCTGCAAGACTTGAGTCTTTGAGAAATACATCTGATTTCAGAAGAGACCTTTTTTTGCCAAGGAACCATGACTTATCAACTTCTCGAATCCAAAATAATTTATTGATGAAAAAAACCTCCACCACAAACATAATCCTCAAACAATTTTGTTTCGAACACACTCACAGATTTGATTGTTCTTATGGTTCAATCTATGAATCTTCCCATCTCTGTGATTGTAACAACTATACCAGCAAGTTCCTCTTATTAGATTTGAAAGCGTTACATATTCAAGATGCCATGAGAGAACAAAGACGATAACTAACTGATTTCTTGATACACAAAACCAAAAATCATCTGATCCAGTCGAATCTTACTTCGTGAATCTTCTTTTTCCAGCTCTGGTTGAGTTCGTGACACCATGGATACTCAGAACCTTCAATTTTATTTTTGATCAGATATGCGATGCATGTAAGATAACGAATCAATCATGCTTTCTTCTTGTACCAGAATGAGATCACCACTACCGAACATAACCTTCACTCTGAGAAGTCCTTTAATCAACTCTAAGATACTTGACCAGTCTAATCTCACCTCTCCTACAGCTCGCAAAGATCTCTCCTCTCCTTCAGCTCGCGGCGATGTGAAGCCCAAGAACCAACTCCACGACTTGTTGCAAAACACGAAAGATCCTACGATTATTCTTAGCTCACACATCCACCGTCTTCCATGAAATCGAAGAGCCAAGGCTCATATACCACTTATTGAGACTTTAAGACCGATTGCATCTTCAATTACGGAACGATACACAACTCTTTATCTCTCATTCTCTCACTCGATCTTGTGCAAAATTAAAGAAACATAAATAAGAAAGAGACACAAGGAATTGTTCACCCTGAGTTCACCATCCTTAGCTTTATCTCATGGGCCAGAAATGGATCTAGCAATCCACTAAAACTCAAAGAAAAATAAGCTCTCAACAATGGCAGAGAAGCTCATATGGAAGAAGAAGAAGCAAAAGTCTCTCTCTCTCTCTCTCTCTGCGGGAAGACTCATCCCTTAATACATTAGGGATTTATAATTTTACTTATACTAAACCAAAGAGAATCAGAGAATATTAAACCGGTCTATATGACTTTTTTTGTTAAAATGTGAATATATTTACTATAAAGAAACATTTACATCAAAAGAAGAATAAATTTAAGAAGGCCCAAAAAATATAAAAAAGCCTAATAGAAAACTAGAGTGCACCAAAGTCACAGATCAATCATGTGTGAACCACAAGGGAAGCAGGTCCGAGAATGCCTTCCTGTTTCTCCTGGATAGGAAAATGGCTTTCACATTCCTGTCAAGAAGCTTAAACAGACTTTTAGAAGTGTTGATTTGGCCATTAAGCAACTGAGCATTTCTTTCTTTCCAGATCATATAGATGGCTGCATGAATAAATAAGAGTTGTAGAAGTCCTTGTTTCTTCGATCTCGGTCCTGCCATCCAGGTGATGAGAGAATTCGAGTTGATGAACATTCCTGTGGATGATCCCAATTTGCGCAAGATATGGCGCCAAATGTCCTGAGAGAAATCACAATGCAAGAAAATATGGTCTCTTGTTTCTTGTCTTTGGAGACATATCAAGCAAGTATCTAAAGATATCAGTCCCCATTCCTTGAGTTTGGATCTTACGGGTAGCATATCCCACTTACTCACCCAAAAGTGAAAAGCGTGTAGGGAATATAGATGCCATACCAGTTTAGTCCAAGTCTTCGATTCTTCAACTTGTCTGAGAATATTCCAGGTGCCTTTGGAGTTGAAAGAAGTGGCAGAGTAGGTCCACTAACCATTCATATTTATCTTTTCCTCTGGAACTAGTTGGTGGGTTTATAACTTGCAGAATCTCTCTTAGCTGTCTTGCTTTAACATGTCTTGTTCTTTCCGAGGGTATAATCCAATTATCGTCAGAGGACCCCTCTTTAACAAAGGAATAAGCTGAAATTCCCATTATACAAGGACCCTTTAAGCCAATAAAGTCGATCAAACGACCAACGCTGAGCCAGTGATCAAACCAGTAGCTTGAAGTCTCCCCATTTCTCACTTCACATCTTAGGAACCTCCTTGCTAATGGTCGAAGGGAGAAAGAGCGTTCCAATCCCAAGAGGAGGAAGTATCTTCATCACAGTCCCAAAAATTCTTTCTCTATAATCTGTGCTTTCTATTCCAAGCAACCCAAAGAGAACTCGTATTGGAGACAAGGAGCCAAATTAGTTTGAGGTTCAAAAATTTATTCCAAACAGAGAAATTTCTCAGCCCAACCCGCCTTCCTCTTTTTGTACACAACATTTAGTCCAAGCAATTTTGATTCCTCCTTTTTGTGTATGTCTCCTCTCTAGAGAAATTTAGAGCACAAGCTTTCAATGAGATTCAAGCAAGCTTTAGGTAAAGGAAGCGCTGAGAACCAAAAATTCATTGTGCTACAAATCACCATAGAGATAAGTTGGAGTCTACCGGTGAAAGAGAGAGACTTTGTGGTCCAATGCAAGAATCTGGCAGAGATAGAGTCTAACAGAGAGGCATATTCTGCTTTCTTGAGTTGCCAATGCATCAAGGGGATTCCAAGATAACAAACAGAAAGGTACCTTTCGGAAGCCCAAATTGTTATATAGACTCTTCCTGAGGACTAAAACTAGCAAGATATAAGGCCGATTTTGCTTGATTCATCTGGAGTCCTGACGGCTTTTTGAAAGAGTATAAAGAGGAGGAGATGCCTTGAAGAGATTGCTCTGAACCATCAAAGAAAATCATCACCTCATCTGCGAAAGCAAGATGTGTAATCTTTGGATCTTTTGCTTTTAGGTGGTATCTAATTGCTCTTGCATCAAACATCTTTGAAAGTATCTTATCAAAAACCTCCATTGCTATAACAAACAAATAAGGAGAAATGGATCTCTTTGTCTTAACCCATTGGTACCTGATGTGTTAGTATTTTAGTAGGTTTTTAGTACGGTTTTCATTCGGGATCTATGGTTTTTAGTATGTATTCGGATTTTTTTGGCGCGGTTCTGTACTCTTTGTTGTTTTTACAGGATCCGAGCTTNTTTTACAGGATCCGAGCTTGAATGTGCGAAAAGGAAGCATTTTCGATGGATTTCAAGCCTCGAAGGAAGTGTTCGTGCAAAGCTGGAAAATAATCAGAATTTTGGACACGGATCGACCGATCCAGACAAGGATCGATCGATCCCTGTCCCGATCTGCGGAC